>OVAN01002938.1:0-31133 GCA_900406275.1 Anastatica hierochuntica
TTTAATGACTAATGAGTTTTAAATTGTCATCGGAAGATTGGTTCAATTTTAGATCATTAGATGGATTAATTCCATGAGAATGGATTGATTTAATTGTTGCTTTTTCCTTGAATGATTTGTTTATTGTTTAACCCTTGCTTCTTGATTGCATCTAGACTATCTAATCATATTGCTTAGCCCATGAATTGCATTTCTCATTCTTGGAATTTATCTTATTTCATCTCTTATCTCTCATTTCTTTTAAACCGCTTTGTTTGTGTTTTGTTTATGCATTTGAATACTAAAACCAACATTTTTTATCGACTTAGCTTAATCATGGCTTCCATTATATTAAATGCGTAGTTAAGTAGCTCCTCGTGGATCGATACCTTAAATACTGCAATAGCATTGCCATATACTTGTGGCTAGTGAGACTGTTAGTGTTCAAGGACACTATAAATTTGAAACTTGCTAAGAATTTCTCTATCAGTGGTGTGGAATGACGCTCCCGAGTCTAAAACCCCAGAATCGATCGGATTATCGACATAGGAGATCGATGCTTTGGTGGCGTTCGTAGCTGCATCACGAGCTTCACCTTTGCTCGAGGAATCAATAGTTACTAACAATGCATCAGCATTTTCACGTGTAACTGTATTAGCAACACCTTCCTTGTTGTCTTCATTTTTCGTTGGCGCCCAACAATTTTTCTTAATATGGCATGACTTCCCACAATTCCAACATTCAGTTGGCTACTTGGACTTGAAATTCCCTCTTCCATTCTTTGACTTCGATCTGCCTTTATTCTGGTTGTTTTTGTCTTGGTTTCTTCCTCTGTTTTCCACGTTGAAAGCAGAGCTCATTGGTGTCTCGCCTGAATCTATCATTCGAACTTCCTCATCAAAAATAAGATCTCGAACATCATTAAACTTAGACTTTTGAGTACCCACAAAATTATTAATCGCCGCCCTCATCGGCTCCTAACTATTTGGCAGAGATGCAAGCCAATTAGTGCTCGCACTTCATCATCAAACTCGATCTCAATGAATGACAATTGGTTAATGATCGTGTTGGACTCGTTCACATGTGCTACAACAGCACCACCTTCTTCCATCTTCAATTGGAAGAGTTTCTTCATGAGAAACACCTTATTATTTGCTGAAGGTTTCTCATACATATCCGAGAGAACTTTCATGAACCCTTCTGTGGTCTTCTCCTTAGCAACATTGTGGGAAACGTTTTTCGACAGTGTTAACCTTATAACACCCAGAATTTGTCTGTCAAGGAGATCCCAATCTTCTTGATCCATCTTTTCAGGTTTCTTGCTCAGTGGTTAATGAAGTTTCTTTCTGTACAGATAATTTTCAATTTGCATTCTCCAAAATGCATAACCTGTACCATAAAATTTTCCAATATTGTTTGCCGAACCATCTTCGCCTCCCATCATTTCTGATTATTTGCGAACCACCGTGTATTAAAAAACATCTCCGTCGAGAAACCGCAATTCCCGACAAAATTTACTATTCACAAAATTCACTATTCACGTGAATAGTAACCCAAAAAAATTGACTGAGATTACCACAACTTGGCTCTGATACCAGTTGTTAGGGAGATAATCGTCGTAATAACGATAACTCGGAATTTTGCAGGAACGATAAAAGACACACACAGAATTTGTTAACCGAACTCGGCTAATTTTTGTCTACATTTCCGGACCTGCTACAAATCTTTTTTATTATCAACCCAAAAATTTACAAACCGTCAACTCACACCTCATCCCAAATACACTAAAATATTACTCTGAATTTTTTACGGAAAAATAAAAGATTTTCACTCTCTTACTCAGAATTAGTGACATCATTGTTGAAAATTAACATAGCTAGTGATCGACATTGTCTTCTATAACTCCCTAAACTCAGGAATCGGCTATCGAAATCGACATTTTCGAATCTAAACTAAGAAACCCATCAGCATTCAAGCGCTTCTAGATTCAAAGAAAGCGTTCATGGAATCTATAGAGATCCATAGGAAGAAGAAAAAGGAGAGAACTTTGTACCTTCCTCTTGTGCCAATTCTGATAATAGTTGTTCGGGTCTTCTGTTCAACAGCAACACAAGCTCTCACGAACTCATAAGAGCTTCGTTTCCCAAGACATTTCGGAGAGCTGATTCGCGTAAGAGAGAATCCGATAACAGAGACAGAACTCGAGTGAGCAAGAGTTAATCGGAGAAGAAGGTTGACGCGTGAGAGCAACACTGTGAGCTTGTGAGATAGAAGCAGAAGAAGAAGAAGCCATGTTCATGGATTCACGTAAATTTTGGGAATCGTTGGAGAAAAAATTTAGAGGGAAGAAGAAAGAGATCAGAGATTTAAGATTCAAATGGAGTTGATAGCTCTGACCTCTACGATGAGGATTTTGGATAGGATAATTTTAGATTCTTTTTATTCCCTACAAGTGACTCACACCAAATTATGGTGTTCCGCTACCTTTTTCACCGTCCATTTTTTTCAATCTCGTGAGCTCTTATTGGACCTAAATAAAAGTACGTTATGGGCCTAATCCAAGTTTAGCTTTCCGGGTTGGGTCGGGTCGTGTAGTCGGTCATCGTTTTTAGGCGTAGACGTCCGATTCTTCCGTTCTGTTCGGTTTTTTAAGGTTTCAGTTTTTTCGATTTTCAAAAAACTAAAACATTCTATTCCTAAAATATTTTAGTCCGATTTCAGTTCGGTGTTGTTCGACTCTAATTGACTCTAATTGAATTAGGTAACTATTAGGGTATTCATGTTCTAATAAATTTAAAATTTTTGATTATTTTTGGTATTTTCGGATATTTGTGAATATATTTTCAGATGTTTTTGGATAATTTAAATAATTTAAAATATTTTCGTTTATTCGATTTGTTTCGATTTTTTCATAAATTGGAACCATCAGATTGTTTTCTAACTCCAATTCGACTGGGGTTCTACTTTTTCCGATTCTTTCTATTCGATTTTTGTCTTCCGGTTATTATTAGTCGTCAACAAGTTGAATTGGGAAGTGAAACTAAAGAGAGAGATAAGATGTCGTATCTTCTACCGCACTTGCACTCAGGTTGGGCTGTAGATCAGGCGATTCTAGCCGAGGAAGAGCGCCTCGTCGTCATACGATTCGGCCATGATTGGGACGAGACTTGTATGCAGGTACACGAAACGTTTCTTGATCTCGTTTCATTATATGCATCTTTTGATTCGATTCGTTAGCCTCTGATCTCGAATCGGATCCTTTCCTGCTGGAAAATTGCAATCTTGTGGTTGATTGTTTGAAAGTTAGCCATTCGTGTGTTCTTTAGCTCGAAACTGATGAAAAATTAGGGTTTTTACTTACTACAATCATTGATTCTCACGATCTGTTTTCGAATTGTGTATAGTTTCCGTTTGATTTTTGCTGATTTAGTGATTTTGATTTTTCGTTTAGATGGATGAAGTACTCGCTTCTGTTGCTGAGACTATCAAGAACTTTGCAGTCATATATCTTGTAGACATAAGTGAAGTTCCGGATTTTAACACAATGTACGAGCTCTATGATCCGTCGACGGTCATGTTCTTTTTCAGGAACAAACACATTATGATCGATCTTGGGACCGGTAACAACAACAAGATCAATTGGGCTCTCAAAGACAAGCAGGAGTTCATTGATATCATCGAAACCGTTTACCGCGGTGCAAGGAAAGGTCGTGGGTTGGTCATTGCTCCTAAAGACTACTCAACCAAATACCGCTACTAACCCGCTACTCAACAAGTTCTACTTTGTTAAAATCAATCCTCAAAACTCTTCGTGTCTAATAATGTGATTCTGATAAGGTGAAATGTCCTATGAACTTGTTGCATATGCTTTGACGATTGTTCGCCACTTATTGCAAGGGTTCTTGTGTTTTTTCTTACTTGTTTTGCTATCTTCAGTTTGGTACAATCCTTTTCAAAAGCTTAACAAGCACATGCTTGTCATCGCCCAAAACTCTAAATGATGTAGACAAAACGTCAAATTGGCAAATGCTGAAAGTTGGTATATGTAATAAATTTTGAAAATTTGAAATCAGAGATTTAACAAATTTCAAATACTTTTGTGAGAAGATTAAATATTCAAATTTCAAATCATCTTATATATTAAGTATGAAGTTTGCGCCGGATTAAAAATTGGTTTGGTTGATTACTATGTTACCCTTAATGAATTAGTTAATTAAAATTATTTATTTAAAAATAAAAACGAAAATACTAAATAAAAAACAAAATTATTAAAGAATAAAGTCAATAGATTTATTTATTTTAAAAAATCATGGTTATCCTTAATAAATTATGTTATATATTTGATATATTCTATTTAAATATTATATAAGATAAATTTATTTTGAAATATAGTAAATTAAAAAGATATATTAACATTACTGAAATCAATCATGCTTTTTTTTATAAAATCTAGGTACATTTAAATAAATTTTAAAATATTTTAGTATTAAAATATTAATAGAGAAATTACGAATTTAGTATTATAGTTTTTAACGAGGTCGAACGTCAAAAACCGAAAAACATTTCATTCCTATGCAAGATATGTCAAATGAAATAATTTAGTATTTAAGATTACATATTTAGCGGGTCGAATATTAAAGTTCGTAATATTTCAATCTTATGTTAGACATACCAAACGGAGCATACACTACCTTATTTAAAATTTATATGATAAAGTATATTGACTAAATAACATTATTTAAAAATTTAAAGTAAAAAATTTTAAAAATATCATATAAATATTTATACTTATCATACCTCATAAATTTTATGAAATTATTGCATACAAAAATATTGACAGAATTTTAAAGCTCGCATTTATGCGGGCCAACTACCTAGTTAATGCTTTTATACCAAGAGAGAACTGTTCGTTTTGGCGATGAGATTCAGCAGATGAAATGAAAAGATTTGTTCGGTAAAAAATTGTTTTCGTAGTTGTTTATCAAAATTTGTAACAAAAATAATAATTAAGACGATAAAACGAAGAAAAAATTAAAGGTAATTATAACAAATAACCAAATTAATTAATTTTTTAACCTCTCTTTTTTAACAAGAATTTATTTTTTTAACCCTCCCAATTTTTTTTGGTTTTTTTTTTCAATGGTGAAGAATAACTTTGTAACCACAATAATATTTAATTAATTTTATTTTAGATCCCAAAACTTAAATAATATTTTTCCTATGGTTTTCTACCGAATTCACTCAAAATTAAATTGATTATAAGAATATATAAAAAATAGAGACATTGATTGGGTTTGGGCTAAATTTAAAGAAAAGTGTGGCCTTTAAGTTAAAAAGAAAGCCCTCTTCTTTTGTCGTATATTGATCGGCTGATTCTTCTAATCGAAGCTCGCTGAGGAATTTTCTTTGCTCCATTTCCATTTCCGATCGGCCTTCTTCACACAGTTAGGGTTTGGATCGGAACCTTTCTGATCGAGAAACAGGAAGAAGAAGAAGAACCCAATCATGTCTAGGCAAGTCGCGAGGCTTCTCGGATCTCTATCGTCTAAAGCTCGCCGTTGTTCAAGCGGCTGCGGCGGCTCTGAGTTTTTTCCTTCATGTCAGTCTCTCACTTCGTTGACCCAATCCCGCTCCTTTGCTTCGGATCCTCCTGCGGCGGTCTTCGTTGACAAGAACACCCGAGTCATGTGTCAAGGCATCACCGGGAAGAACGGGACTTTCCACACTGAACAAGCCATTGAGTACGGCACCAAAATGGTAAAATCTTGAATCTTTCTAGTGTTCTTCTTCTCCTTCGAATTGGGTATTCTCCATTGTGCTTATTATAATTCACAATTGAAATCAAAGGGGTGTTACATTGGCTTACTATCAGCTCTATAGAGAAATCGCTTAGTGTTCTTCTTGAAGTTCGAACCTGCGAATTCGTTTGGATCTTGGTGATGAAATGGGTTTTCTAGGTTACTGTGTTTGTTGATGATTACTTTAGAGCAAAGCGGTTTCGCCAATTTAGTATTTTTCTGTGTGTTTCTGTTCTTTAATAGGTAGCAGGAGTGACACCGAAGAAGGGTGGAACAGAACACTTAGGTCTCCCTGTTTTCAACTCTGTTGCCGAAGCTAAGGCTGAGACGAAAGCCAATGCCTCTGTGATTTATGTTCCTGCGCCGTTTGCTGCAGCTGCTGTAATGGAGGGTATAGAGGCTGAGTTAGATCTTATTGTGTGCATTACCGAAGGAATCCCTCAACATGATATGGTAAATATCAATCATCGTGATGCCTTTTGTTTTCATGGTTATCTCTTTCGAAACTTATTGCATAAGCATCGTGATGTTTCTTATTTAGGTGCGTGTAAAGCATGCTCTTAACAGTCAATCTAAAACTAGGCTGATCGGTCCAAACTGCCCGGGAATTATCAAACCTGGTGAATGTAAGATTGGAATTATGCCAGGATACATCCACAAGCCTGGAAAGATTGGGATTGTCTCTCGATCTGGAACCTTGACATATGAAGCGGTAAGTGCATGATATGTCTTGTCTTTGATGTTTTCTTCTCTCTTTCAAGTTATATTTTAAAATAGCTTTTGAACATGGCTTGGATTTTTAATCGATGCTTTTTTTTTTTTAATGTTTAATGCAGGTTTTCCAAACAACTCAAGTGGGTCTGGGCCAATCTACTTGCGTAGGAATTGGTGGGGATCCTTTTAACGGGACGAACTTTGTCGACTGCTTGGAGAAGTTCTTTGTTGATCCTCAAACGGAAGGTAATGTCTTGTTGAACTCGGGTCATTCAACCTTATCTCAACTCTCAGTTCTGTTCATGCTGTTTCCGGTGTCATTTTGTCGTCTATATAGATTAACTGTAAAGATCATTTTGTAGAATGACCACATGCTCATGTAATCTCTTTAGGCGACAAGGTTCTTGTTTTAGAACTTAGAAGGCTTTGATTCCTCTCTTTCTTAGTGTAGTTAATTGCTTATTTGACAGATTTTATGTTTTGTCTCTGAAAGATGGAAACTAAGAAATAGCTGGCTGTTTCAGGTATTGTTCTCATTGGAGAAATCGGAGGCACTGCAGAAGAGGATGCTGCAGCTTTGATAAAGGTAATAGAACCAACTACTCCTCTGCATTCTCGTCCACGAAAATAGAACTCAATTTTTTGGTTTTGGATGAATATAAACAGGAAAGTGGTACCGAGAAGCCCGTTGTTGCTTTTATTGCTGGACTTACTGCTCCACCGGGTCGTCGAATGGGTCATGCCGGAGGTATTTCCATAAACCCATCTAAACGCCTTAGCGGGATTTTATGACAGTTTGATTTTATTGCTCTCACTAACTTCTTTATTGTTTTTTGTATGTTGCAGCCATTGTTTCCGGTGGTAAAGGTACAGCTCAGGACAAGATTAAGAGTTTAAATGATGCCGGAGTGAAGGTTGTTGAATCTCCAGCTAAGATCGGAGCGGCGATGTATGATCTCTTTCAAGAAAGAGGTCTCTTGAAGCAGTGAAGTGAATTTCACTAGCTCTCTTCTTTCTTTTTTTCCATCTAGCAACATTCAAGAAAAAAGAAAACCCTAATTCCACACTCTTTTGGGGTTGTTTTGCTAAGTTGATACATTTTTTCCCGACTAAAGAGATCATGATAATCAAAAAAGATTTGACAATAAGAAGACAATTTTTGTTTCACATGTTGGACTGAAGATAAATTTATAACTACAATTCTTGGAAACGAGTCACTATCAACTGCACTACAATCTTTCTAAGTTTATAACTATTACTTCCACTACAAGTTAGAAATAATAAGAGTGAACCAATGTTTCGTTTCCCATTTTCCTATTCTCAGTGAAGATAGTAAAAATAGAAAATAAACGAAAAAAAAAAACAAAACTTATTAACAGAGAAATAAATAGAACGGTGGATTCCATAAACGAAGAAACTAAATTATTTCTACAATGGTCTGAAAAAATTTAGCAAGTGAATCTAGCAAGAGAACAGACAAAGCAGCAGCAAGCTAACCTCTGGATCCAATAGACAAGAAAAGCTTGTTCTGCTTTATCTAACTGGCTAATCCCAGTATGCATCTCAGGTTCATATCTTTAATTTCATCGTCTATCCGCGTATCAAAACCAAACTTTCTGAGCTTGAACATTTTCGCAGAGGTGCTATGAGTAACTCGTTGAGGACTTGTATTGAATATCAGAAGTTTCTGCAACAGGTTTAGGCATACTGACTTTTGTTTAAAGTTGTAAGAGTCAATGATCCCAATAGCACACCACCTCTGCGCCTGTAATTCTAAGTGAAACATCAACGTTAGCCTTTCTATTAATGATCCAAACGTATCGACAGAAACTAATTTTTAATCTTTTTTCAGATGTGTACACATACATAATATTAATAAGAATAAATAAAATCTTGGTGTAGAGAAAATACCTTGTAAGAAGGAGCTGGGTCCTTGGCATCAGACCAAGATTAGCAACATGGAGCTAGCTTCATATTGGTTTCAACCAAATCATTAGCTGAAAAGCTCTGCAACTAATCCCAATAAGTATCCAATGTTTCAATTAGAAGGCCCTACGCACATTTTCTACTCATAGCAGCTACAATAGGAAATCTGCCGTCTTTTATTAGACCTGTAAGATAACATGATGTCCGATAGTCATCCACAAACTTATTTGTAGCATCTACAGCAAGCAGGTAGTTCCTATCTACTGAAACTGGAAATCTCCCTTTATGAACCATTTCTCTAAATATCCCAAACCCAGCACTGATGTTTTCACTGGACAGAAAAGAGCTAACGAGCGACAAGTAAACAGCTGAATCAGGCTCCATTTCCTTTTCTTCCATTTCACGGAAATAAACCAAAGCTTCACTTGACCAGCCACACTTGCAAAGACCCTGAATAAGTGCCATGAAAGTAATTACATTTGGATAGACATCTTTTCCCTTCATTTCATCCCAATGAAAAACTGCGTCACTAGGCCTTCCACTAGCGCATAGCCCATGGATTAAACTAGTATAAGTGATAACGTCAGGGTCTTTCTCATCCTCGTACATCCTCTTAATACAAGACATGGCTCGATCAATCTCACCTTCCTTGCACCATCCATCTATCAAGCTGTTATAAGTAGCAACAGAAGGTTTTAGTCCTTTTGATACCATTTCACTAAACAGATCCTCAGCCTCAGTAATTCGACATGCTTTACATAGAGCTTTAATCAATACATGGTATGCAATCACATCAGGGGAATGACCATTGGCACATATGCCTCGGAATAACTCCAAACCTCTATCTAATCCTTCATTTTTAATGAGACCATCAATTGCAGCAGTATAGGCAACCATAGGACCAAAGAAACCTTCTCCAGCCACATCATGAAGGTATTTGCAAGCATCGACAGCCCTCCCATTGTCACAAAGTTTTTGTACAAGGGCGGTCGAATGTTTTATCCACGGCTCAAATCCATAAAAACGCATCTTTTTCAGCAGGTCAAGTGCCCCTGCAACATCACATCGTTCAGCCAAGCAACCATATATACAATTAAGTGTGAATTGACTTGGTTCAACGCCCGTTTCCTTCATTTTCCCCAAGATTTTTAAGCTTTCTTCCGACCTTCCTTCTTTACACATCCCTTCAATTATGTTGTTATACATCATAAGATTTGGCCTAACGCCATTCTGGACAATATTATGTAACAAGCTCACTGCCATATCCACCTTATTAGTTTTCACCAAGCAGTCAATCACACTGCTAAGAGAATCGCAATCTGGGAGAATTGCTTTATTGTTATCCTTAAGGAGTTTAATAATCTCAGACTCACCATCTGAATCATGATTTTCCATGAGGTTCTGAACAAAACTGTAAGCATCGTCTACCAAACCATTCCGAATAAATCCCTCCAACAAAGATTTGCAGAGAAGCATCACAGACTTTGTGTCTATGTCTCCAATAATCACTTTTGTTATCCGACTTAGTTCACTTTCTTCAGAAAACGAACGTATTAGCTTCCCATGTATTCCTCTATCAGGTGGAATTCCCGATCTCTTAATCTCCAAATACAAATTCAGGGCCATTTCAAGATCTTTATGCTTGCAAACTCCGCCTATCAACACATCATACAATGCAATATCAGCGTTCATACCCATCCGACGCATCTTCTCAAACAACTGAAGTGCTTTATCAATCCGTGATTCCTTTACAAACCCGTGAATCAAAACACAATATGTCTTATAATTCAACCTAATACGGCGTTCTTCTAGCATCTCAATCAACTCAAAAGCCTTATCTACCTGACCCCACTTACAAAATGATACAACCAATATCGTCGAAACATGTTCATCAAGCCAGCCTCGACTAAGAATCTCATTGAAAACACTTAACGCTCTATCGGATTTCCCAGTGTTGCAGTAAAATTGCAAAACCGGTGTAAGAGTAAATTTATCAAAATGAAACCCACAATCACTCATCTCCTTCAACTTTGTCTCAACCAACTCAACCGAACTCGAATTCGACTTCGAAATCGCTTCTAACAAACAGTTATATGTATAAGCATTAGGAACACAAAGACCCATCTCTCTACTTCGATCAAAAACAAAACTTGCTTCTTCCACCAAACCAGCATTACCCAAACACCTAATGAAAAACCCTAAAGCTCCAGGAGACATCAAACATCGAGAACTAAGAACATCTTCGACCAAAGCTTTCAGTGAGGCATTTTGTCGAGCACGTGATAGGATAGAAGCCATGGCATTGTAAGCATACATATCGTTTCTATACCCTTCTTGTTGAGAAGCCCAATTGAAGAAGAGATAAGCCAAACCCCACCTTTGGAATCCATTCAACACGGTTTCAACTACTTTAGTGTTGAGCTCTGGAGCGAGTTTAAGCAGCTCAGGGTCCTCAGGGGAAAAAGGTTGTCTTGTGAAGATCGAAATTAGGTTTTGGGCAAGCTTGGATTGATTGAGAGGAAGAAATTTATTGTTGTCTAGCTTCGTGGTGAATGATCTGTGAAGTTGTTGTCTTGAGAATCGCTGGTGAAGAATAGCGATTCTTGAGAAGGCCATGAGAGAGAGAAAGAGAGAAGACGATCAAAACCAAAAACCCTTTTCGTCTGTGATTTGTTTTGCTTCTAAAACCCCAATTTTTTTTGGCACCTGAAAGTTTGCGTTTTAGCTTTTGCAAACGCTATTTTGAGTTGACCAAAGTCAATCTAAACATTGGATATTTTTTCCCTCGGTAGACTAATGAAAAATAAATACTCTCACTAGCGACCGATGCAACTACTTGTTCCTTCCAAACATTGAATTTATTTTAATGGCGTATATGGTAACATATGCATTCTACTTTTTATCATCTCGATATATCATCTTATATATTAATTGAGAAGACGGAGAGAGAAAATGAGAATAAAAAATCTTATGTATCAATCAAAGAGAGTTTTGAAGAAAAAGTAATCAATCATCACTTTCTTTATTAAATAAAATTCTAAATTAAACAAATAAAAAGATATTACCAATTAATTTATTTCTAAGCCAATAATCAATTAACTTTCAAATCAAATATTTTCAAACTATTTTCTTATATTGTTAATATATACTGATTATACATTACTGCGAAAAATTTAAAATATCTATGATTGCAAAAAAAGAAATTTGCTAATAATTTTTGAAACAAAGATTTCACAATCAACGAAAAATTAAATTCTTATTCTTTTAATTTCAATTTCGTAAGTCTAATATACATAAAAATTTAAATGTCTTTAATTGGTTTATTATTTTGTCTCACATCGGTGGTGAGAGTTTTGAAAAATAATAATACAATATAAAATAGACCTCACATGTTCATTTAAAAAATTTATTTCGGATATATTTGGTTTTAAAAAATTGAACCGAATAGTATATATTTATTTTTGGTTTAAAAATGAGATAACTTGAGTTAAAATATAATAGTTTTTAAAATGATGTGTTATTTTGTCTCATATTGGTTGAGAGGATTTTGAATAGCAATAAACATATAGTATAAAATAGACATCATATAGTCACTTAGAAAGCATTTTTAGTCATATTTCAGATTGCCTTTTGTGAAAAAAAATCATATTTTAGATTCATTCGGTTTTAAAAAATCGAATCGCACAATATTTATTTTTTGCTAAAAAAATAGCTTGAACTGAGTTAAAATGTAAGAATGTTTGTATTGTTTACTCTGATTTTTTGTGTGATTTGAGTTAATACAAACCAAACTGAACTATCTGGTGTTTCGATTTTCATTAAAATTTTTAGAACTGATCCGAATTCGAAATAACTCGAATCGACATGTGACCGATACTTATACGGGTCCTATAAAAATTGAACTAATCCGATCGAAAATCTGAAGATCCAGCTCTACTTTTGTATTACACATAATCGCACAAAAGACATTGGTATTATATTAACCTATGTTTTTTGTTAAAAAAATATTTCAAAATATTAGACATGTGTTATATATAATTTATAATACTATTAAAAACACTATAGATATTATATTTACCAAAAAAACTATTTAATCCCGCGCTTGGCGCGAGTCAAAATCTAGTTAAATATTAAACGCAAAACATATGCAAAGCCGACTTTTGTACAATTCTTGAATTCGAAGCCGATGATTAATACACAACCTCATACACAAAAAATATAAAAAAGAAATTGAAACTAAAAAGAAAGACTAATAACATAAAAAACATTAAAGACAACCCAAACGAAAATTGTGAACTCAAACAAATTTTCTCGCATTAATGAGCTTAAGAATTAATAGCATGTCATTGTCTCATTATATTGCTTCCTTTCTATTGAAGCTTCGAGAACACAAACCACACAATTCGCTCAGAAACCGCTTTGATCCGATTAGATTTCGGAATATGCTTGCGGGAATTAGGTACTATGCAAGTACATAATAAGAAACTACCCAACAAAAACTCCATCGAAAGATACCATCTGAGCAAACCGTAGCTATCCTAAATTACCAATTCTAGAGTAGCCAATTAAGGATGCTGGGAACATAGATAATCCACCGAAACAAAAGCAACTCACAACTAAAGTGAAACAGAGAGATATTATCTAATAAACCATTTTTTATGGTGAGTCGACGTGTAGGCACATTGGAGGAAAACGTGGCTTCATCATGTTCTCAAAATAGAATTTGCACACACTTGCACCGGAGTAAGCAACCTCCACTGATGTCGCTTCTCTCCAATCAGATCTGGATTCTCTAAGGTTTTGGATCATAAAATCTTGATCGAGACCACCTTGTTGAGGAAAATCATCCATCATAGTATTGCTCCAGCATAAGCACACTTAACTGTGGAATTCTATCAGGACCAACAACCGAAATGATAAATGCACTTTGGTGACATAGATAGTCAAATCAATCATTTTTAAACTCTCCTCACACATCACTTTGTCTCTATAAACTGGGGTCTCACAGTCACCCCTACTTACAGAGCGCAACACCCTCGTTATACACCAGGATTATCACCCACAATGGTGTGAATCCCTTACTCCAAACTCTCATCAGGGTTTCGCTCTGATACCAAATTGTAACACCCTCATCCGCCTCTCCCGTGTGCCTCGGCACTCACTCCTCGGGTCCACGGACCCATCCTGTCCGACGGTTGGGAACGTTACCTCGAGGAGACTTTAAAGTCATGATCTATTGTCCCTCCACGCGATCTTTCCCCGTGCTTTTTCCTCACTCGCATGATTTAGGAAACTCACTTTCCAGATGGTCACCCATCCTAGTATTGCTTCAGCACAAGCACACTTAACTGTGGAGTTCTATTAGGACCAGTGACCGAATGATAAGTGCACTTTGGTGACATAGATAGCCAAATCAATCCTTTTTAAGCTATCCTCATACATCACTTTGTCTCCATATATCAGGGTCTCACAAAAAATACAATTAATTATATCATGACTAACTAAATATTTTTCTTTTCGATTTTATATTTTAACTATTTCTTACAGCCAAAAAATGAAAAATGTGGATAGACATTAAATTTTATTTTGTTATTAGATTTCATATTATTAAATGTTTTACAGAAACTTAAAATGTATTACAATGCATTAGTAACACACAACACAACTAATGAAACAGACATAATTTAATTAATACAATAGACACGACTAACAAACAATGAAAATTTTAGATCACACATAGAGACGGCAAATCTCTTTAACCACGGATTACTCGTGAATTTTACCCATATGTGTTTGACTTGATCTGCTTGCAATTCGTGATGTACTTTTTAATCATGTAATTCAGATCTAGAACGCATATGACTTGCAAATGCAAGTATCACTTCAGTCGAGAATGGTTGTTGTGCACTAGACTCACTTTCTTCAGATTGGTCATAATCGATCAAATGAAGATATGAATCTCCTTCATCCTCAAAAATCATATTTTGCAATATGATATATGACCTCATGATGATAGCCAAATTACTTATGCCCCACATGCGAGCTGGTTCGCGAATGATTTTAAATCGAGCTTACAACACTCCAAATTCACGTTAGATGTCCTTCTGACATCCCTTGATGTTGTGTAAAATGCTTGTTTGGTTCACTATGAGGAAGTCTAATTGATTTGACGAAAGTCGAATAAGAAGGATAGGTACCGTCAACAAGATAATATGTCGTATTATATGGACGTTGGTTCACGAGGAAGTTCGTTGTTGGAGTATTTATTTGTTCAACATCATCGAACACTTGCAATAGATCTAAAACATTTATATCGTTTAACGTGTCCAGATATCCAAAAAAGCATGTTAGATCCATAGATCATGAGATGCAACTTCTTCAAGAATAAGAGTGGTGGTTCCCTTATCTCTGCAGGTAAACTAACCTTCTCTCGATGTAGGATTATATTTTCATTCCCAATGCATGCAATCAGTACTTCCAATCATCTCCGGGAACCCCCACTGCTCACTAACATGCAAAATTATTTGCATGTCATCTTAAGTTGGAGCTCTGAGATACACTTTCTCCTACAATTATATGATTCATTTATAGTATATATGGAAACACTCAAATGTTGTAGTACCTCCTATCTTGATGTATTCATCTACCGCATCAGCCGCAATACCATATGTTGACATTCACATCGTTGTGGTACATTTCGCCAATGGAGATATACCTTGGTTTCATCAACTCATTGGCTGAAGTAGTTTTCAATTCTTGATAGGTCGCTAACGATCCAAAGGAAAACATGTTTTCGCATCTGAAAGCACTGACGGAACATTGCATTGTCATATGTGGATTGATTGGCAAAGTAGTTGTCAACCAGTTTTTGGTTTGTTGCTACATGATCTCTTATAGTACTTCCTCTTGCTATGAGGTGGATAGTCTTCTTTTATTTTCTATTGACGCTCCCTAAACCGATTGACGATATACTTCTCTTCAACTCCAACATGCTTTTTGTAAGCTTCGATATCAAAAAAAAATTCTGATGGATTCATTGATACTTTTTTAGTAAGATGAGGTTTGTAGTATTGGTACATCAATAAAAGAATAAGTTCTCTATTTATATGAAATTGAGTGGCAAAAGTCGACGGACTTCAAACAAATAATAGTATGCAGTTAATTGATAAATAAGGATTAGATTCAAACAGATAAAGATTGGATTCTCACATTAAAATTCGAAAGTCACATATTACAAACAAAGAAACATTAAAGAAGAAAGTGAAAAACTAGAGACAAACTTAACAAACAATAAAGTCGAAAGTGTCAAATAACTATTATTACAACATAAAATGATAAACAAACATTACTAAATCATAAAACGAAAAACTCACATTATTAGACCATGAAGTGATAAATTACAAACATTAAGCTGTTAATAATTAATTTCCAAACAGATCATGGCTTAACTTGCCCAATAGTTGTTTACCCTGGTCATCAAGATGCTCATTCTCACTTAGCTTCAGAAACACATTCATCTTCTTAGCTTGAGTCTTTTCTTTCATCAATTGGTTTTCTTACTTTTGCCTCATGACTATTTTTTCCAATTTTTCAAACTCTTGCTCCTTGAATTGTTTGTATTTAATTCCACTATTCGTTGATCACTTTCATGGCTACGCTCTTACTTTTATTTTTACCTTTTTTCTTAACCAGCATCCCTCCCCATAGGACGAACACTAGATCCTAAAGAGTTTGAATCACTTGCATCAGTCTTGTGGGCTCTCTTAGATCACTACTTCCAGAGCTAGTATTTCCTCCAACTTGACTATCATATCGTGGTTGATCATGCAGGGTGAGCCATTCCGATATTAAATTGAAATGTTCATTCTTACCACTTGAACATAGTTCGAGCGCTTTCACCAATACATCATTCTACGACCATCCGTTTTAATTCATACGCTTAGCATTATCTATGCGCCAATCCATTTGTCCAATATTTTGTTGATGTGGCTGAAATGATTTCTGCATGAAACTCTATCACGGGGAGGATTAAATGAGCAATGTTCATTACAATACCTAGCAATTTTCCCCTATTACTCACTTTTTTACCTCTACCAACAAGACAGTTTGTTCCATATTTTATCCACCCACTCACCATCACCGAATTTTGCACAACGGTCCATTTAGGGCTTTTTCGGCGAGAAGGAGTTGAATCTTCTGCAGTTGGAGTGACTTTGCCGACACTGCTCATACCTCCAAGAGTCATTTGTGTAGAGAATTTGGTAAATTCATTTGCGCTAACATTCAAAACATTTTCACTATCCATCAAGTAGAAGAATAAGAGGATTTTGAGTTTAAAATGACATCATTGATTCATTATGTGGACGACAATATATAACAAATGGTGACATGAAAATTTTTTTTGGAAAACCATAACTTTGTATATTCTGGGGTTGGTTGAAAGAGTGATTTTGAAATTGATAGTTGTTGGTATTTGGATAGTTAAAAGGGTAATTAGTAGAATTGTATGTTAGAAAGATTATTGTTGGGATCCATTTCAAAAAAGAAAATGTTTAAGAGAATAAACAAGAGTTCAAGGGTAGGATGATAAAAAAAATTATAGTAGAAATAAAAAAAAAATTTGGTATCTAAATTAAATGAACTAAATCTCTATTTATAAAGCAAAAATATTTATGAATTTTGATATAAAAATAAAATAACAAATTACTTTTATTGTATATAATTATTGTTGAGTATTTGAGATAAGAAAAAATTCAAAATCTTCATAAACCAATTAAAACAGGAAACATCATACAAAAGGGCCCCATTTTGTTTATTCAACTGGTTGAATAAATTCAACCGGGTTGAATAAATTCAACCGGATGAATCCACATGGCTCTCAACAAGCTCATTGGTTTGTCTTTCTTTTTTTCACTGGTTGAAAGTTTTTTTTCAACACCCCAATGTGGATATTCCACTACAAGAAAACACGCGAAATTGCGAGAAAAAACTTTCCTCGTAAAATTGCAAGGAAATTGCGACCTAATTGCTATAGAAAATTTATTGGTTGCAATTTCATCGCAATTTTGCGAAAAAATCTTTCGTAGCAATTTCCTCGTAAAATTGCGAGGAAATTGCTAGAAATCCTTTGCCGTCGCAAAATTGCGAGGAAACTGCTACCATTTAGCGAAAGATGGTGTTTTCCTCGCAGTTTCCTAGCAATATTTGCGAGGAATTAGCGAGTGTACCAGAAAATTTGGGAACAAAAACCACTCCTAGCAATTTCCTCGCAAATTTGCGACGAAATTGCTAGGAACCGACTGAAGTCGCAAATTTGCGGCGAAATTGCTACCACTTAGCGAAAGAAAGTGATTTCCTAGCAATATTTCCGAGGAATTAGCGAACGTATCGGAAAATTTTGTTGAAATGATTTTCTGGTGTGAAAAATATTTGCTAGGGCAATGCTGGTCGCAAATCACTCGCAAAAGTTTCCTATATATACAATTCCTCACTCTCCCATTTCATTCACAACATCTTCAAACAAAAAAAAGTAAAAAAAATCGAAAAAATGTCGAGTTGGGAGTCTGACATTTTTGCCGTACGAGGATGGATGTATAGGTACAAAGATCCTATTATCGGTGAAATAACAAAAGAGTATCAAGACAGTTTGCACGGATTCATCTATCAAGCGACAAACAACTCCCTTATGCAAGAGCACGGCAAAATCTTATGACCTTGTGTGAAATGTCAGAACAAAAAGTATATCTCAATTGACAATGTGAAGAAACATTTATATAATAGAGGGTTTACCCCAAATTATTATCTATGGGTTTCTTATGGGGAAAGTTTTAATGTTGAAGAAAGTAGTAACTCTAGTTGTGGGAACTTAATAGAGGAAGAACTAGTGGTCATACGCAGCATGAAACAAAAAATAGGTTTCATCATATGGTTACAGATGCATTTTAGAATACATCATATGCATGTCAAGAAAATGCAACATTTGCTGATGTTCCAAATTATGAGGAACCGAACGTAGATGCAAATTTTTTTTTATGATATGTTAGACCCTGCTAATCAACCTATCTACGATGAATGTAGAGAAGGTCTGTCTAAATTATTATTGGAATCTAGGATGATGACAATTAAAAGCGATTACAACTTACCTGAGAGCTGCATGGATTCATGGGCAGATTTATTTAAAGAGTATTTGCCTGCATATAATAATTCAGCTGAGTTTTATTATGCAATTCAGAAATTGGTTTCTAGTCTTGGGTTACCATCCCAAATGATTTATGTATACATCGACAACTGCATGATATTTTGAAAAGATGATGAAAAGTTGCAGGAGTGTCGCTTTTGTGGGAAACCGAGATATCAACCTACAACTGGACGTACTCGCATACCACTTCAGCGGATGTGGTACTTACACATCACCGACAGGCTGAAGCGACTATATCTTTCAGAAAAGACCACGGCTGCAATGAGATGGCATGCAAAACATAGAACTGGGAATAGAGAGATTACACATCCGTCAGACGCGAAAGCATGGAAACACTTTCAGTTAGTATACCCTGATTTTGCTAACGAGTCCCGAAATGTGAATCTTGGTTTGCGTACAGGTGGGTTCAATCCTTTCGGAATGTCAGGTAGAAACTACTCCTTGTGGCCTGTCATTTTGACCCCTTACAATCCCCACCCGAGATGTGCATGCAGAGCGAATTTCTGTTCATGAGCATTTTAGTGCCCGGACCTAAGCACCCGAAGAAATCTTTAGACGTTTTTCTCTAACTTCTCATCCAAGAGCTGCAGCAGTTGTGGTATGCAGGTGTCCGTACGTTCGACCAATCACAACAGATGAATTTTAAGATGCATACGACACTTATGTGGACCATCAGTGACTTTCCCGCATACGGAATGCTATATGGTTTCACAACCCATGGAAGGTTATCATGTCCTNCCCACCCGAGATGTGCATGCAGAGCGAATTTCTGTTCATGAGCATTTTAGTGCCCGGACCTAAGCACCCGAAGAAATCTTTAGACGTTTTTCTCTAACTTCTCATCCAAGAGCTGCAGCAGTTGTGGTATGCAGGTGTCCGTACGTTCGACCAATCACAACAGATGAATTTTAAGATGCATACGACACTTATGTGGACCATCAGTGACTTTCCCGCATACGGAATGCTATATGGTTTCACAACCCATGGAAGGTTATCATGTCCTTACTGTGCACATCAATCTAAAGCATTTTAACTTAAGCATGGACGTAAACCTTGCTGGTTTGATTGTCATCATCGATTTATGCCGATGTCCCATCCTTACAGGAGGAATGGGAAATTGTTCAGGAAGAACAAAGTTTCGAAGCTTCCCCCCCCCCCCTTAGTGTATATGAGTGGTGACAATGTGTTGGAGCAGATTGACTATTACGATGCTCAGGAAACAGTGAAGTGGGGGTGGGGAATTGGCACACAAAACCGAACATGCCTGATGGATATTTGGAAAGTCACAATTGACATAAAAAAGCATATTCTGGGAGCTCCCATACTGGAAAGATCAATTGGTTCGACACAATCTTGACATGATGCATATCAAGAAAAAAATTTTCGGTAATATCATGCACACGATTCTCAATGTGCTAGGTAAGACGAAAGACAATGTCAAGTCTAGACGTGATTTGGTTGACATTTGTGCTCAGAGCGATTTGCATATTACAAGAGATGGGAAATTACCTATGCCTGCCTTCCGATTAACAGAAGAAGCAAAGAGAGCACTGTTTGATTGAGCAAAATCTTCCATAAAATTTTCATATGGTTATGTCTCAAATTTTTCAAGGTGCGTTGAGCAGAGACAAAAATTGTATGGCATGAAAATCCATGATTGCCATGTATTTATGCAACGGCTCCTACCTTTTGCTCTATGCGAGTTACTTCCACAACATGTACACGAGGCAGTAGCGGGTAATAAAATCTAACTTAGTTCAACGTATTCATTTTCTTGTATATGATACAATATATAAAATAAGTACTACTCTAACGTTTGTTAATTTCATATACATGCATAAGCTTATTTTTTCGCGATTTATGTGTGCAGGCATTAACTGAGGATGGAATTGCAAAGATGGAAAGTAATATTCCAGTTTTGCTTTGCAACTTGGAAAAGATATTTTCCCCTTCATTCTTCGATGTTATGGAGCATCATCCGATTCACCTCCCACATAAAGCGTCTCTAGCCGGTTCGGTATATTTTAGATGGATGTACCCCTTTGAGAGATATATGGAATTCTTGAAAAAAAAGTGAAAAACCTAGCAAGAGTCGAGGGCTCGATCGTCGCGGGAAGCTTAACTGAGGAAACCTCACACTTTACTCAGTATTACTTCAGCCCAACAGTTCAGACAAAGAAAAACAAACCTCAGCGATACAACGATGGCGGTGTAGCGCCTACGTACAATGTCCCCGATGTGCCTGATATCTTCTGCCAAATCTGGCGACTAGCGGGGAAGTTGAAGGATGTATGGTGGGAAGACTTTAAATATACTCACAGTGCACATACTTATATTCTACGAAACTGTGAATTCGTGCAACCAATCGAGAGGTACACATGCATGTCATTATTTAAATTTAATAATCAAATGTAAGTTGCTTCAATATATATATATGCTAAAAACCAATTAATTACTGCAGCTTATTTGATTCATAAATTAGGGAGTCTTATCCCAATTTGTCGGATCAAGAGTACGAGAAGTACAAAGAAAGAGATTTCGCAAAGTGGCTACAATTCTATGTAAGTCATAAAAGCGTTTTAATTTAATGTTTACCAGAATGGTTTAATTTGTAAACAAGTCTACTATATATGTCAATCATTTCAGATGAACAATGGATATAGTGATGTTCCTTTTCCCCCTTTGGTTCCACGAACTTGTTCAATACCCTATTGCACAGATAGTCACTACACCGATATACTTCACCTGTGGGTATACATTTCAAACCTATCAACACGGTTCTCGGAGGTCAACTGCAAATTACGGCATTTGTGTACGGGGGGAATCAGACTTCTATGGCGTTATTAATCAGATTTTACAAGTTCCCGGAGTAGTGGGTTTACGATGTGTGTTGTTCAGGTATGACTGGTATGACCCAATTGTTGGGCGTGGAGTTCAAATAGACAATTTGGGGGTTACATCTGTAAATGCAAACATATGGTATAAAAAATTTGAACCGTTTGTTCTCGCATCCCAAACAGAGCAAGTGACATTCGTCTCGTATCCATGCGTAAGAGAACGACGGGAGAAATGGCTTTATGTGATCCATGTCAGTCCAAGGGGTCGTATTATCGGAGCGGAAGACGACATTTTTTTACAAGAAGACATTTTTTACAAGAAGACATAGCAGGCCAAGTGACAGCTAATCCGATTGAATCAACAGAAGATGTCATACATGTTTACCCATCATCTAGAGAAGCGAAAGATGTTCCGTCAAGTGACAACGATGACATTATCGGTGAATCTGAGGAGGAGGAAGACGAAGTTGAGGATGAAGACTCAAACGAGGACCAAGAAAAAAATTCAGTTTATGTATCTGATGATGCCTCTGATGATGATTGATGTTGTGTAGTAATTACTGTTGTATTCAAAGTACTTAATGAAATTTCTTTTGTTCATCTTCACCTCAAAATTTTATGCGAAGAAAAAAAAACGAAGATGTTCCTATGGAAATAGATGAAATCGAAATAGCTGATTGTCTTAATAACATTCTACTCTCTGAGAAAATTGAAGCACGACAAACTGTCTCTGTTAATCTCTATGAACTTGTAGTAAGACCAATGTCATTGTTCTTTGTATTGGTGACTTTGTCGTTTTTAGACAAGAACAAGACAAGTTGTACTATGTCACTAATTGTAATTAATATTAACATATAGTTAAAGAAATTGCGAGGGATCTGCGAGGATTCGTCGCAATATAATGCGAGGAAATTGTGACGATTCCTCGCAATCTCCTCGCAAATCATTACCCTAAACCGTAAACACTAAACCCTAAACATTAAACCATTAACAGTAAACCCTAAACCCTAAACATTAAACATTAAACCCTAATCACTAAGCCCTAAACCGTAAACCTTAAACCCTAAACTACGAATAGTTACACGAATCAACCAGTTATCTTAATGGTTCTTCCAGAAGTACATAAAAATAACAACAAAATAAAATGATAACATGTGCGTTTTTGAAGTTATAAAAAAACTGAAGTTTACCTTATAACGTTATAACTTTCAAAAGAACTCATATAAACATTCGTAATTTTTTTACTTTTTTGATGATATCATCGATTATCTGAATAAAAGGTCAAGGAAGATTGACGTAGTTGTTATCAATACTTTCAAACTTTCGAGAAATATGAAACCCTAAACCCTAAACCTTGTAATTAATAAATGCCACAAACTGCAAGGAATCTGCGAGGATTCCTCGCAATTTCCTCGCAAATCGACCATGCAAAAAACTGCGAGGAATCCTTGCAGATTCCTTGCAATTTTTGGCGGATTGTATTTAATTCACGCGGTTTGTCAAAAATTTCGCCAAAAATTGAAATTGCGAGGATTCCTCGCAATTGTTGGCACCAGATCGAAAACCAAAGCGCAGAATCCCCAAAAATTGCGAGGAAATTGCGACCGCTTGCGAGGAAATAAAATAAATATATATATATATATATACCCACCACCTCTTTCTCTCCTCACTCGTCCAAATCTCTCTCTCTCTCTCTCTCTCTCTCTCTCTCTAAACAACAAATCTCTCTCTAACCCTCTCACTCTCCTTTCCTCCATGGATCCAAATAACTTCATTGTAAGTTTTAAAGTTATTTGTTTAATATTAGTTAGTATTTAGAAAGTTACAAAAATTTTAGGTGGTTTAGATAGTAATTAGATATTATAATTAGTAGATTTAGATGGTTTAGGTAAGTAATTAGTAGATATTTTAAGAATGAAACGTTAGAACATAAACTATTATATTTAGTAATTATATGTAGAAAATTTATTAATCATATTTAATATTCAATATAAATCTATAAAAATGTAAAAACATATTTATATACATAACTAATTTTCTAAATAATTAAAGTTGAGATTACAAACTTTTAAAATATTTTTTTTAATCAATATTAAATTATAAAAAAATTTTAAAAATTTATATTACATAACCATTATTATTAAAAATTAAATTTCTATAATTATGTACAAGGAGGACGAACCTTTCGACCTCGATGCCTATATACGGATGTCAGGTAGGTCTGCGCCGAGATAGACGTCAGGTACGGGCACTTCCAGGACGCGTTCCCGAGACGTCCCCGTCCTTTCCGACGCAACAACCCCCAACACTCCCGCCGGGATTTCTCGTGAGGATATTCTCTGGAGTCCAGCTCGGGCTGATTTGGCCAGACTTCACCCGCGGAGACCTCCCGGGACATTCTGGTAATTTTTTTAAAAGGTTTATTATCAATTTCATACTTTTGTATTATCTACTAATTTGACCCTTTTTTCAGGTTCGACGACGACAGGAAGGTCGCGCAGAAGGTCACGAAGATCTTCCAGCACCAGTTTAGAGGACCTTACACGAGCATTAGCAAGGTGCCTCATTCCATTCTCGACGCATGGTTCTATGCGTTCATCGTAAGTAGTTAACTTTTTAATATTAATTTTATTTTGAAATATTAAATATTTAACGTTTGCTTTTTTTCCAGAAATCGTACAATTGGGATCGAACTTATGACGAACGGGTGAAGAAGACATTTGAGAACAAAGTGAAAGACCGCCTCGCGAACCAAGCCCATCGATGGAAGAAGAAATGGGCTCGTCAAGGGGTCGAGAGCGGGAGGCCAGACTGGACGACGTCTAGCTTCAGCTAGCCGCTCATTGGGAGGGGTAGAAGCATGTTTTGAAGAGCCAGCAGTGCACCGCGGCCTGGGAGAACCTAGAGACGCAGAGGGCGGAGCCGACACATACAGCCGGACGTGATTCGTTCAGGGCCAAGGTCCGAAAAATTGTAAGTATTTAAAATTTTAAATATTTTAAAATAAATAATTAAATGATTTAAATATTTTATAAAAAATAAATTGTTGTTAATATTTTTTAAAAAATAAATAATGTAAATAATATGTTAAATAAGGCTAAGGAAGGTGCCGACGTTCCCGATCTTCTAGCCGTGCTAGAAGAGACGAAGAAGAAGTCGGACGACACCTATGTAGATGTGAAGTCGGAGCAGCTCGCGATCCATGTCCGCCGCCGGATCGACTATGCGGAGATGGCTCTTTCGATGGAGTGCACATATAGCTCCGTCTAGTCTACGGGTCTTTCCTAGTTTGAGAAGAATAAGATTTTCACGGAGGTTAGTAGTAGTTAATTTTAATACATATTTTGGTTTTTTAAATTCTTTAATATGTTTACTAACGTTTCTTGTTTTCTTCTGTGGCTTGCTCCCCGGTCGAAAGGCCAGTTTTTTGGTGTTGGGTCTCTCCAATCTAAGGCCTCTTCATCTGCAGCTAATGTTGAGCATTCAAGTGTCTACTCGGATTCACTTGAGGAGAAGCTAAAGAGGGCCGAGGAGGAGCTTTTGGCGGCTCGTGCAGCTGCTGACGTAGCTCGCAAAGAAGCTAACACGGTTCGCAAGGAGGTCAGTGATGTTCGGTCGAAAATGGTCAGCTACGAGCAGCAGGTTAGCGATCATTCTCGCCTTTTCAGTTGGCTTGCGGAGAAAAACCCCGAGTTTTCTCGGTGCGCCTCAGAGGTTCAGCAGCCGCGGAAGACACCGAGAGATGACGTTTAGATTTTAGTATTTATTTTTTTTGTAAAATATTTTTCGAAACATTAATTTTTATTTTGTGAATTAATTTTTTAATATATTTGATTTTCATTTATATTTATATTTTATTTTATAATTATTTTCGTTTATTTAATTTACATTTTATTAAATTTATTTTAATTAATTTTTTAAAGAATTCAAATATTTTGCGAGGATTTCTTCGCAATTTTCACAAGATTTTGCGAGGAAAATGCGAGAAACTTACGCATTTTCTCGCGTTTTGGTCACAGAATTTTGCGACAAAATGGTTTTTTTTTACTCGCAATTTCCTCGCAAAATATTGCAACGAATTTGCGAGAGAGATTCCTATTTCCTCGCAATTTTGTCGCAATATTTTGCGATGAAATTGCTAGTAAATGCGTTTGTTACTTGCATTATTTTGCGATTTCTATTTTTCTCGCAAATTTTTCGCATTTTCTTTGGTAGCAATTTCCTCGCAATTTTGTGAGCACAACGCGGCTAACCTTTTCCGTCGCAAATTTGCGAGGAAATTACGAGGAAAGGCAATTTGCAACTAACGATTAACGATTGTCTCTGTTTCCTCGCAAATTCCTTGCAAATCACCATTTCCTAGGGATTTGCGACGAAAATTGTCCCTCGCAATTGAGGTTATTTCTTGTAGTGTTTTTATATGGTAAAAGGGTAGTATAAAAAGTTTACAAGCCATTTTGGAGGCATAGAATACAAATTTGACATTGAAATTGAACCATATACTTTGTTGCCAAATTATCCGCCAAACAATTTCTTTCCCTATTCATTGTCCCAAAGAGAAATCTGATATTATTTGAATCCACCATGTTATGTCAATTAGTATGCTAGCGATTTCTGTGCAATCTCCTCCCTTATTGATCACTTCTGTTATGCCAATTATCTCCTTCAAACTAGATATATCTCGATCTTTGTGCCCAGATAGTTTGTAACACATATAAGAATCCCATAGCCTCAACTTGTAATGATGATCGTACGTTGTTTACGCGAGCATTTCCTGACTTGATATGTTCCCCATTATTATTCTTGACAATCCATTAAACACCGGTCGAATCACTTCCATTGACGAAGCTACTATTAAAGTTAAATTTGAGTCATCTTTGTGGTGGGGGTTCCCACTAGGAGTTGTTTTGTTGCGCATGTCGTATTTTTTCCAAATCATGGTTCTCTGCTACCCATTTTAGGGCTGCTTCATTTGCTTACTTAGCATCTTCGTTTGGATGTACATTCCTCTGGTTGAGCAAGAACTAGTTCCTTGATTTTCATATAATCCAACACACCAAAAAATCTTCACTTTGAAGGTATAGTGAGTTATTGATGCGACAATAAATATGGAGCAGAGTATGTATATTATCTTATACAAAACCTATATCCATCCATCTTTGTGAGAAATTGGAACGATGCCATATTGCCTTGGCGTGAGGAAATTGTGACATGACATGGTCGATGGTTTCAACATCCTTACAACATCTTTGACGTATTGGGTTTGCATTTACATGCTTTGATATTAACCTTTAAGCCGTAAGGAGAGCTTTAATCACTACTCGCCAGAGAAATTGATGTATTTTTGGTGACACTTTTAGTTTCCATAGTTGGTGTTTTAGATCAATAGATCCCTTAGGTGGGTCAACCGCATCTTCCTAGTTCATGTGGTCCACTAGCCAATATCCAGATTTTACTGTGGAGTTGGAATCTTTCGAGTATGACCATTCATAAGTATTACATGAGGCATAACGTTAGAGTATCAATGATTTTGCATGTTCTGCATCTTCGTGATTCAACATCGAAGTCAGTTTCTCATTATTCCATTCTTTGCATCCAACCTTCCAACACTTATCCACTGTTAGATTTGAGACCATATTTACAAACCATATGTTTGTCGTTTCTCCATCTCAAATACGTACATGTAAACCTTGATGTAATAATTTCATGCCCTCTTGTATTATCTTATATCACTGATCAAAATGCTTTGGTCTTTACAATATCTTTAGTTATAAAAACAATACTTTAATAAGAAGCGTAAATTCAGGTATAATTATGTAGAAAAATGAATTGTAATAGTGTCATGGAGCTTTTTTATTTTTTTGGAGTGTTCAAATGACAACCACAACAAAAAAGTCACGGAAAAAAACTACAATTTATGATACTTTTAAGTTATAAAAGCTATGAAAAACAGGATAAAAATCGAAAGTAATTAAACTTTTGAGCTTGTTGTTGTTGTTGTTGTTGTTGTTGTTGTTGTTAAGTCACGTGTTATTCATACAAATACATAAATATTTTTTTCAAATATACTTTTGTGTATGACTTTTCACGACTACACAAGATCATATGATAAACAATGTAGGCATCACCACAACATATAACATAATTAATTAAACGTATGCATATATGTGCTCTTCATATTTTCTTTTGTGACGTTTAACAAAAGCAATGACATTGTCCTCCGTTAACAGGTTTGCATAAACCACCTTTACCATTGTTGCATCCATTAAGACACCAACGGTTGCATCTCTCATTGTCGTGGTTTGGGTTGCACTTACCAAACTTTGGGTGAGTGTTGCAACACAATGATCCACTTTCTGTGACATATCCTTCAACGTCTGCCAATGACATTAATAAATTTTCTTATTTTGTACCCTTCTCACTTTTTCATTAACTATATAACTCGCTAATATATATATGTGTAGCTTTAAATTATATATAATAATAAAATTCGAATAATAACATAAAATAATTAACAACTCAACAAATTCTATAGAAATAAATAATTTTTTTGTAGAATGTAAACACTTGAGACTTTAACTCTTAACGATAACAAAGACGTACCAACGGAGAATAGGAGGACAAGTAGCAAAGCAAAAGAAAAAACTTTCACACTGGTCATTCTTAATCTTCTTTTTTCTTTGTAATAATGTTTAAGCTTGATAGTGTATTGAAAATTGATATATTTTGGATTTATTTATATTACCGATTGAATTCTTCATTCAGTTGATCGGTTGATGAAAACAAATTTTTGTTGTTCTTGTACTCTTTTTTTTACTAATTAGATTGTAACGATATATTTCATTTTGGTCTTTTCAAAGAAATAACTATAACTTGTTATTGAACATAACAAAAGCCTCTAAATTAGTTACTGTTAATTTGTTATCATGATTAGACATATTCTTATTTGTCGTAAAAAAAATGAAAATTTGTACATTCAAAAAAGATTATGAAAACATTTTTTCATGCATAAATATAATTTTCATTCTCGCTTTTTAATAATATATATTCTAGTAGACTATGTAAATTATTTGTGTCCTAAAATTCCTGCAATATTTATTTTACTATTTGTATTTACCAAATAATATACAAAGTATATCTGGATATCTGTATAAGAAAAAACTACCTAAGAAAAATTTAATAACAACGATAACCACCAATCAGGGATCCACATGTGGACTCCACCCAAGATAAGCAACTACAAGATTCCTAGAATAAAATTATGTCACATAAAAGATATGACATATATCAAGCACAAGTGTTGGCACCACTTATACAACAACACATATCAAGTCACTCAAGACTCAGTTTCCTTTATAAATATGTTATCCTATCAACAACGGGAGGAGACGAGTGATTCTATACACTCTCATTCTCCCTCTAAAATCTTTCCAAGCTTTCAAGATCTTTAAGTTTTAATCTTTCAAGTTTATTTTGTAACTTACATTGACTTTTGTTTTCCGATTTTTGTTTTAGAAAAGTAAAATTTTTAAAAAAAATTACCATCCTTTTATTAAATTTAACGTCTTCATCTTTAAGACTTAAGCCTTCGCAACTCGAACTTTTTAAACAGACAACTCTAGACCATAGTTAATACTTCAGAAAGGTTATCACTTTCTGTCTTAAAGTATAATTTAATAAAAGGAAAACAAAATCATATTCAATATTTACAAGAAGAAATTACACATAAGAAAGTTGAAGAACAACTCAAAACATCATGTATAATAAATATAAAGTCTATAGAAAATGATTTACTTCATATAGTATGTTTAAATTTACTAAACGCTTTTTGAGAAAAAAACAACATATGGTTAAACTCCCATATATAAAAGAATTTAATGAGAAAAATATACTAACTAAAACATGACCTATTCAAATGAATTTCTTTACTCTGGGAATCATATGTCCTGGGTAGGAAATAGAGGAAATAATCGTACACGTGTGCGATGTCGCCTAGACCGAGCGTTAGGCAATGAGAGTTGGCATGAGACCTTCCCTTATTCTACGGTCCAATATCTTCGGATGTGGGGATCGGACCATCGGCCTGTTATTGCTCATATCCTGGCTAGACCTCTGCGGGCGACGAAATCCTTTCGATTTGACAAAAGATTGATTAAGAAAGAGGGATTTAAAGACGTAGTGCGGGATAGCTGGCGCGGGATGGCATCTACCTTGGATTTACAATCTAAAATTGCTGCTTGTAGGAGGACCATTGCCTCCTGGAGCAAGCGCGATAGGGATTCTGCAGACCTTTGTCTGGAAGAGTTGAAGATTAAGGTGGATGCCCTTCACTCGTCAGATATTTCAACCCCAGAGGAGATAGCTTCGGCTACGATAGATCTGCATGAGGCGCTCCGGGACGAGGAGATTTTCTGGCGGCAAAAGAGTAGGGCTCTATGGCTCCGGGAAGGGGACCGTAACACGGGTTATTTTCATGCAACGACAAAACAGCGCAGGGCGAGTAATAGGATCGTTCGCCTCAAAGATGCGGAGGGTGTAGTTGTCGAGCAGGAAGACGGTATTGTGGCCATTGCCACAAGGTATTTCAGAGGTTTGTTCCAGACATCTGGCCAATTGGCTATTGAAGATGTCTTAGGCGTCGTTCCCCAGCGGATTACCCCTGCTATGAACGCGGATCTGACGAAACCTGTTACGGAGGAGGAAGTTCGTTGTGCGTTGTTTGCCATGCATCCGGAGAAAGCACCGGGTCCGGATGGGATGACGGCCTTCTTTTTTCAGCAATTTTGGGATGTGGTGAAAGTAGATATCGTGGGGATGGTCAATCAATTCCTCTCCGATGGCGCCGTTGCGCCTGGGTTGAATGAGACTAATATTTGCCTCATTCCAAAGACGGATAGGCCTCAAGAGATGACCGAGTTTCGCCCGATTAGTCTCTGCAATGTGTGCTATAAGATAGTGTCGAAGCTTTTATGTCAGAGACTCAAGAGAGTGTTGCCTACTCTTATATCTGAGACCCAGTCAGCCTTTGTTGCTGGGTGTTTGATCACGGATAACATTCTGGTGGCTCAGGAGATGTTTCACGGACTTAACACCAACCCGGCGGGACAATCGGAACGAATGGCCATTAAGTCGGACATGAGTAAAGCTTATGACCGGGTGGAGTGGGATTTTGTTGAGGCAGTAATGCGGAAGATGGGTTTTGCGGAACAGTGGATTGTTTGGATCATGAGATGTATCCGTTCAGTTTCCTATCGTGTCTTGATAAATGGTCACCCTCGTGGCCATATAAGACCTGAGCGTGGATTACGACAGGGAGACCCTTTGTCTCCCTTTATCTTCATACTGTGTACGGAAGTGCTCATCGGCTTACTGAAAGAGGCGGAGTGGCAGGGGCGCATAACTGGAATGCGGATAGCGCGAGCTTGTCCGTCAGTGTCCCACCTCCTGTTTGCGGACGATAGTCTTTTTTTTTGTAAGGCGGAGCCCCGCGAGTGTTTGGAGGTATTGCGGATTCTGGAATTGTATGGCAGGGCCTCTGGACAAAGTGTTAATCTGCTTAAGTCTTCGGTCATGTTTGGCAAGAAGATCCCAGGATCAGTCAGGCAAGGTCTTAAGGATATTCTGGGTATTCACACTGATGGTGGCCTTGGTACCTACTTAGGTATCCCGGAGGATCTGAGA
>OVAN01002939.1:0-31133 GCA_900406275.1 Anastatica hierochuntica
CGATTCCGACCAGACGAGTCGTATAAGCCGAGAATATATCGCGGACTCTAACTCGGTACGGAGTCAAGATGAAATCAAAACGAGCTACGTAAGCCGAGATTAGTCACCACACCCCCTAAAACCGAGAGTAAACCTAGGTCTTGCCCTAAACCCAGCACACTGGTCTCTAACATCTNAAAGAAATCTAACCGATATGAGAATCTTAAACCATGTCTCTTCGTTCATATCACAACGCTCAGGAAATTTCGCAGAATTTTCCAAACGACCTGAAACAAGTAACGCATTGAATGATCATCAAAAAGAGTTAAACACGAGATGACAACTCGCGTTTTCTCTCTATGACCAATCGAGTCAAAGAACTCGTAAACTCCCCTTTCTTTTCGAAAAAAATATATTATCATTAATTCTAAGGCCGCCAGGCGGCAGGAGACCTACGGCCACACACGGCCGGTTCCCAAAAAAACAAAAAAAAACAAAGGCCTTATAAGGCCATCTAAACAGTAATATAAAACGTCCCAACATGGGACTACAACCTCACTCGTCTTCATTTTCGGGTAGGACCGCCTCCTCACCCTCGACATCTCCCGAACTCGAAGCCGCACCGTCCTCTCTCCTCTCCGTGTATCGCGAGCTTCCTCACATCCGGGAGCTTGCATCACGGGACCGTCAGGGAGCGGCGGAAGGATGCCCTCGGATAGCAGAGCAGCCAGGATAGAGCAAAAATCTCCCTCGGTAGTCTCCAGCTCCGCTCTACGAGCAGCGAGCTTAGCCTCCTCGGCCTCTTGGGACGGAGAATCTCTGTTCAGAAACGTCGCGGTCTCGCTCGTTGCTCCTTCGATAACAGCTCGATTCTGTTTAGATCTACGATTTTTTTTCGTATTCGTATTGTTCTTCGCTTACGTTTTACTTATCCGAATCCTGTTACTTTATCGTTGTTATATGCATCTCGTTTTGCAATTTGTCTCGTATTGATTCCATCCTGTCACATCTTCGTTTCGTAGTTTGAATCTTATTTACTTCAATATCGCAGTCTGTTTTCGTATCTAATTTACTCACGATTTCAATCTTATTGTCTTCGCAGTTTAGTTTTGTAATCTTAACTTAAATTCTCGAATTCATCGACTAATCTCGTCGCTTTTTGGCCACAAAGAATCCGTGAACCACATAACATTGACAGTGTAAATTTCAGTTCCCACATCACTCACATTAACCCACTCTTCGTGGGTTCTCATACATTCGACTAGGATAGTAGTACGCTATAAAAGAAATCAGAAATTTTGGTCAGCACTTCCAAACGACTTAGAAATTGTCTTTCTAGAGATGCTCGGTTCCCTAATTATGCAAGTCATATAAGCCGAGAACTTATCGCAGACTTCAATATCGAGACGGAACCAGGTCGAAATCGAAAACGGGAAACGTAAGATAGAGTTAGTCACCGCACGCCCTAAAACCGAGAGTAGACATAGGTCTTTCCCTAAACCCAGCATAATGGTCTATAACATCTCAAGGCATGATATCTAACCGATACGAGAACCTAAAACATGTATCTTCGTTCATATATAAATGCTCAAGAAAGTTTACAAAACTTCTTAACATCCCGGACAAGCAACGCACATAATAATCAACGAAAAGAGTTAAATACGAGACGACAACTCGTGTTTTCCCTCTACACCAAATCAAACCAAACCTAGCACACTGGTCTCAAACATATCAAGATATAGTACCTAACCGATACGAGATTCCAAAATTTGTCTCTTTGCCTATGTTCTCACGTTCAAGAAAATTCGAAAGAGTAAATCTTTCGACAACTAGCATCCGAAATGAACAACGAATACAACGTTTCTCAGAAGAGTAGACATGAAACAACGACTCATGATCTTTCTTCGCAGCTATAACACCACTTATACGCAACCGAATCAAAAAGAAAAACACCATTCATTAACGCTAAAATTATAAGGTAAGGGGTTTCAAGGCCACACACTGCCAACCCCGAAAAACATAAAATGGCCACACTTAGCCAGAATACTACTAATAAACAGGGAACACGTTCTCTCAGCAGACGAACATTTCTTGCTCAAAAATCGTACTCGAAATTTCCAGAGATCGAGAAGTTGCATACGCTAGAAGGTCCCAGGTTTTGATCGACCGCGTCCTCGTCACACCGAGCAGTGTCCCGACTACCCCCGAATCAGGAGAAACGGGAATCGGGGCCTAGTGGCCTCGAACCCTCTCTTCGATAGACGAATCGAAGACACGACTTCCTTGCACTTCTTCACGTGACCGGAAATTTTGTCCATTTCAAGGTCGTAGGAGTAGTTAGGAAGCTGATTACGATACAGTGCGCCTATCGAACCACGACATTTCCGGTATTCTCCAAAGGTTTGATGAGCACGCTTGTATTGGTCAAAATCCACCGCAAACTAGACCGAGCGATCAGCCACAATCGAGGCGACCTCTCGCTTCCCGCGGCTGTACACACGGCAAATCTGTGACGGTTGACTCCACGCCAATTCTCTTTCGCGAGACGAAACCGCTTCGACCTCCTTCTTCAGATGAGCGTTCTCTTCTTCAAGTCTCTCGGCCTTGAACCGAGCTGTCTCTGCCTCTAGGTTGCTCGCCCGAAGGCCCTCATCCATCACATGGAGACCCTGGAAAATGAAATCCTTGGAAGTTAGGAGAAATATCACTCGAACGATTATAATCATATCGTATGCACGAAAACTAACCCCCATGCACAAACGTGAAGCCTCCGCATATTGCCCATAACTAAAAAATCTCATGCCAGCCGCGGTTTGATACGTTGGGGCATCAAGGGAAGCGAAAAAGGCCTCCCATTCCGGCCCTTCTCCAACAGGCCGCACCGAAGGTTGACTCGGACCACTACCATCTCAGCCAAGTATATCTTCGAGCCATGGCCCTTTAGAAGGCCCTCTCCCATTCTCGGCAATGCCGCTCCCATTTTCGGGCGCGGGCTCATTTTGGGGAGATCTCTCCCTCTCAAAGTCGGGAGGCAACTCGTATGGGGAAAAGTTATCCATGGTCGGTTCAAGCTCTCCTTCTGAGATCGCGTCGTGTTGAGTACGATTGTTGTGATACGTGACCGCGTTACGAACCCGCTGCGGGGAAACGTAACCCCAGTGGACCGGACCGCCTCGGAGAAGGTCCCTAACAACGCATATATCTGCCTAATGTGGGGGAAGGGGATCTGAATCTGCGAAACGAAAGAGTTATCAGATACCGACAAACGAAAAGAAAATGGCCAGAGTATCAAAAGCGATACCCGCGGGACCCCATTCACGCCAAAATGAAGAAATGTATTCGCTTTCGACAGAGGCACTGTCTAAACGAACAAAGAAGTATTGATTGTTTCAGTTATGAAAGTTGGACGTAAACGATTGGATCACCGCCATATTTTTCCTAGGCTTGAGGCAGTACGGAAGCGATTTACCCACAACCGACAGAGTTAAAAGCGACAATAGATAATCGACGCTTAAGTCCATCCCTCGCTTGTAACCCAAAACAAAAAATCCAACGAGGTGTTGGAGACCAGTGGGCGAGAGCTGATCGATCGATAAACCGTAATGATCCAAAAACTAGACTATGACTCCCGAAATGGGGAACCACAATCGACAAAGCAATAAATGTGCCTCGTAGTACGTAAAGAAACCATGAGGCGGAGAATCAACGTCCTCTCCGGCTTTCAGAATTCAGAACTCCACCTCATCCAGGACTCGGCAGAAATCCCGGATGATGGCAAGGTATGATTTTCGACATTGGCTCGGTCTACGGGCATCCTTTTTGAATTTTGGCCTCGGCGGACACCATGATTTGGCCGGTGGAGATTGGATACCACATGTAACCCGCCAGTATTTCCTTGCTTCTTCAGCATCGACTGAGTGCGTCACGAATTCGACTTTCGGTATAACTTTGCCTTCCTGAACTTGTAAGCTCTCGGGGTGAAAAGTCAACGACAAGGCCTTCGCGGAAACTAGATCATTTGCGACCATTATAGAAAGAAGAGAGAAAGATGGAAAGGATAGGGAGCTTGTTTTTACCTTGATAAAATTTTTGTGAGAATGAGCAAGTGGAAGATTTGAAAAGTTACTTCTCTTATTTATAGAAAGAAAAGTTTACTATTCATCTTTAGACTTTTTAGCCATCAGTTCCGCCTAACTTACCTAACGTGCCTTAAAAGTTCGCTAGAACATTTCAACGATTCTTGGAAACTAGGGGGCTAACTGTTGGGGTCAAAAACGGTTACGACGAAATCGATGCCTAAAAGAGTAACGGGAACATCATCTCCCTTTCGAAAATGAAAATCGTAAAAAGATTATCAATTCCGAAGCTCTTGTTGTTTAGTCAATCCGCTCTTTACCAAATGTCGAAGATCCACGTCTAGCAATCCATAAGCGTACGCTTCGCAAAGTCCAGTAACTCGCGAGAAACTAAACACGAGAATAACGAAATCAACGTCCGAGACCTCCGAGAGACCTCGGTAGACGAATTCTGGAGCGATAAAAAGTCATCGTAAACGATGGATAACCGTATCGCTTCTAAAATACGAGTGACGCGAACAACGGCAAGTCCGGACGCCCATTGGGCGCCCATACCACAGTCTGGACGCCCATTGGGGGCCTAGACAACAGACTGGACGCCCATTGGGCGCCCAGGCCCATGGTCTAGACGCCCAATGGGCGCCCGGACCACGCTTTCCCGATAGTCTTCTCCTTCAAATCCTGGTTCAAGCGTTTCATGTTTCGTCTCGATCGGATTCTCCGTTGAAGTTTTGCGGCAATAATCGTAAAGGCTCGTACTTTCCGAAAAAACTTCGTATCGATCGTATGAAATGTTAACGGTTAACTCGAACACCAACATTATCTTAACCGTACGATCGGTCTTATCTTTTTGTAAAACTGTCACCGCGTAGTCGTACAAAGAACGACTTCTCCGAAAGAAATCGTAAAAATCACTTTGTCGTTAAACGGTCCACGAAGACCCAAAATGCGACAAAAGTCCACTTACGATTTCAGAACGAGAACAACCCAATTGTGTCAACGATCTACCCGAGTTTTGTGAAAGATAAAAGGAAAACACAATTAATTCAAAGTCTGAAGATAAATATGGAAAATTCGTTGTGATATGGAATATTTCCGAAAAAATGAAATATTTCCACATAAGGATATGCAAGAATCTAGAGTGGAAAAGGAAATGGATTTAACCTACGAAGGCATATAAAAGAGGGGCTAAGGAGAAGGACAAGGGAGACACAGAAACTTCGTCACCACCAAACACTTAGAGAATTAGGGTTTTTACTTTCGTTTTTCGTTAGCGAGCTACGACTCAAGTAGGTTTACAAGTCTACGCTGTTAGATCTAGGATTTTCGCCGACAGTTCTTACGGTCATGGCTTTACACCAGTTGTTAACGCTCAAACACGAATTTGAAATAAGATCTCTTTTACTCTACTTCGTTTATGATATCTGTTTACTTTCGATTTTCTTTTCGTTTACAATTTTGTTTTACTTTTTCTTCGTTATCTGTTTATGAATCTTGTTTACTTTTACTTTGCAATCTCTTCATGTTTAATTCATCGTCTGTTTTCATCGCATTCTGATCTCTCGTTGTTTGGCCCAACAGAAATCCGTGACCTCAGGGAAAATTATGGTTTCCTGACTTTCCTTCGATTTCGTAAATTGACAGTGCGAATTTTGGTTCCCACAGTGGATCGGCGAAGACTTGACATAGGGAAAATAATTTTAAATAGGATTTTCGAAATTGGAGTCTTAGTAAGCTAGGAAAATGGTTTCACAGAATTTCAATATGGTAGTTTTTATTACCAGTATGGTAAATGTTTTGCTTGGAGTTTATGTTTAGGTCATGATGTACGGGGTTAAGCGGGTATCAGGTGAGGCGAAGTCTGGTTTGTCATCACTGGATAACTTGTTTGAAAAGTCACTAATCATTCTTTTTTTTTCTCTTTTCTTATCTTTTTTGAACATGTCTTGCGAGTTGAAGGGGACAGTTAATGACGAGTTAGTGAATTCCGAAAATATTTTTGGCAGCACCAGCTGGTTAACCACGGTACCTTTGGGGTAGGTTGTTACAATAATGTTTATAAAAATTCAATTTACACAATAGATATTCATCAGAAATTATTCAAACCCAATTGTAATATCTACACATAGTTTTTTTCAATGTCATATTTATTGTATTTTTGTAGGAATTGTAGTGCCAAAACAATGCAGCATTTCCTAATAAATGAATATATTATACGATATTAACCATCTTGCAATTAAGGTTGTTTGTTTCTCTAATATTAGCCGAGGAATAGACAACCGATCTCCACTAAAGTAATTTCTATATGATTACTTTATACAGTTTAATGAATTTATCACCATTTCTATGGTTTTGTTTGTTAAAGGAATACAAAAAATGTTTCTGATATTCAACCTTTCATGGAAGTTACAATCACATAGGAAGAATCTAATCCCGAAAGGCGAATTTAATGGCCACTTTAAAGCAGTTACTCTTTCTCATAGCCCCCACGGCGGTTGAGCGTTTTTCGGCAATTGTGTGGGAGAAGTGGCACAAAGAACCCATTATTTGTCAGTTATGCCCACGATGGAGGAATTTTCACATCGTGAAGAAGTTATAGATAGATTCAAATTCTGGACGTATTTATATAAGGAGAAGGCTTTTCGAAAAATCTCACTACATTCGACTAATGTACTCCAGAAATTTCTTTGATTTCTCTTTCGAATTAACTTCATATTCATCAAAACGGTTGAGAATCTAAGAAGAGTGGTCCAAGATCTGAACTTCGGGGTGGACGGCGAACAATTTTCACTGTCACAGGAGGTTGTTAATTAGGCTGCAAAAGAGAATTGTTTTGTATTGATTGGACTTCTGGTGATGCCCCATCGCCAAAACCTGAGGTCCATCGTTGCAAATCTCCCACAAATGTGGGGCTTGGAGGGCGTGGTTCAGGGTCGTGTGGCCGAAGGTCACCGTTTCCTATTCATCTTCCCATCGGAAGAGTCGTTGATGATAGTGTTGCGCAGAGATCCTTGGGTCTTTCTTGAAAGGATGCTAATCATTGGTCGGTGGACGCTACTGATGAATCCCATGGAGAAAAACCACATTCCTTTCTGGATTGAAATCTGTGGGATTCCATTTCAATTTCTGAATTGAAAGTCATAGCACATATCGGGGCGTGCCTTGGGAAAACTTCTTGAGGTTTACTATGATCTTGTTATCGTTGTAAGAGTTCAAGTGCATTGGGATGTCAGTATTCCACTGCGGTCTCAACGATACTTTCAGTTTGTGTTGGGAACCAATACTCTCCTAAGTTTCAGATATGAAACACTACGTGGATTATGTGAAGTATGCGGTTTACCTACTCACGATTTAGGGGCTTGCCTCATCCAAAATGGAGGGGGTGATGAGCATGGTGGTCGTGGTGATGAGGAACCTGATGGTGAGATTCCTATTTTCCACCCTAGTAATCCTGGCGAGGTGATTCGGGAGATACCACCAGATGAAGAGAATGGAGAGGCAGCTCTGGAAAATCATATGGAGGATGTTCATATCCAAAAGGTTGACATGGAGAAGAACGCAGGGTATGATGGTGATACAGAACCATCAGAGGAGGAAGATTTGATTCAGAAGGATATGTGTCTTGTACCAGAGGATCATCTTGATGTTGTGGACTTGAAAGGCAAAGCAATTGCAGAGTATGATGAAGAGGAACTAGATGACATGATGCATCTCTATGCTACCTATGCGGAAACAGATTGGAATCACTAGAGGGCAAAGCGAAAAGAAAGTTTGTAGAAAACCTGTTGCAGTATGAGAGGAACAAGATTCGTATCAGGAACAGAGGTGAAAGTAGTGGATATCAAGAAGGATACGACAAGGTGTGTGGTGTGGTGCGCCCTAATCCACCAAAGTCCCCATGAATACAGCTGTTTGGAACTGTCAAGGTTTAGGCATTGACCTGACAATTCGACGCCTCAAGGAGATTCGCAAAAAGTTCCTCTCGGACATCATATGCCTCTTTGAAACAAAGTAGAAGGACAACTATATCAGGGATTTATGTTGTGAAATTGGGTATTATTTTAGTTTTAAGGTTCCACCTCAAGGTCATAGTAGAACCACAACATTCTTCTGGAAAAGGTTTGTAGATGTTTTAATTCAATCTTATTCTCCTAATCTTGTAGACTGCAAAGTTCAAATTAATGGAAGTATGTTCTACTTGTCTTTTGTGCATGGTAACCTTGAATCTAAAAGAAGGAATTATCTATGGGAACGACTTGAGAGAATTTCAACATCTCAAACAGACCCTTGGTTAATTTTTGGAGACTTTAACGAAATATTATCAAACGATGAAAAGAAGGGTGGACTAAAACTTCTAGAGAGGAGCTTTCTTAACTTTCGAAGAATGGTCCTACATGTGAATTTTCAGATTTGAAAAGTGTTGGAGATCGATTTTCTTGGACCGGTAAAAGGCGTAGCTATGATATATGTTGCTGCTTGGATCGTGCTATGGCAAACTCGAAATGGCGAGCTCTGTTTCCCTCAGCGCAAGCAGAATTCTTAGTCTTTAAAGGATCATATCACAGACTGTTGGTGATTAGTTAATGCATAGAATCGCATAGAGGACGAGTCTGCTACGATAATAAGCTTGCTTTCAATGAAGATTTTCGTGAAAGAGTCAGACATTGTTGGAATCGTTATAAAGCACAAGGGCAGTCTATGTCAGGTAAGATTCACCTTTGCAGGAGTGTTATGGCTGATTGGATAAAGCATAACACAACAAATGCAGCCAAGCGTATCGTGGTATTGAAAAAAGAGCTGGACAAAGCTTATAGCCAAGGTTTTGCTACAACAGAGGAGATTGGAAAAATAAATAAGGAACCGAACCAAGCCTACCGGGGCGAAGAAAACTATTGCTAATTAAAGAGTAGAAACACTTGGCTACAGTAAGGAGATCACAACACTAAATATTTTTATGCGGTTACAAAGACAAGAGTAGCTAAAAAACTAATGACGATTGAAGATGCTAATGTCACAATATATAGAGGTGATGAGGACATTGGGAAAGCGGCAATCAATTACTTTTAACAACTCTTTACAAGGTTAGATTCTAATCAAGCTTCTCAAACATCAATCTTTAATGGTTTCAATAGGCGGGTGACAGATGCTATGAACCATGACTTGACAAAACAATTATTGGAAGAAGAAATACAAAAAGAGATATTTGATATAGGCTCCCAAAAAGCTCCAGATCCAAATGGCTTCACTGGAACCTTCTTCTAAAAATTCTGGTCTGATATCAAGGATGATCTAATAGCAGACTTACATGAATTTTTCAACTCAGTTTTACTCATCGATTCGGTTAACTATACCAACTTGTGCCTACTTCCGAAGACTGAAATACCAAGAACAATGAGTGATTTCCGTCCTATTGCCCTATGTAACATCAACTGCAAAGTTATTTCAAAGATTATGGTAAATAGACTCAAGCTACATCTACCGAAGATTGTCTCAGAAAATCAGGTTGCATGCATCCCGGGTCGACATTTTATAGACAATGTTATAATGGCACAAAAAATGCTTCATTCACTAAAGTCAACAAAGCGATGGGCAAAGTCTAACATGAAAATCAAAACAGATATTTAAAAGGCGTATGATCGGCGAGGATGGAAATTTCAAAAAGAGACACTAGTAGATTTGGAGTTTGATTCGAGTTGGGTTGAATGGACCATGACTTGTGTGCAATCGTCGTCATTTTCAGTTTTGATTAATGGTGCTAATGTGTTAGCATTTTATGGTTTTTTATAACGGTTTTTAGTCGAGAAATATGGTTTTTAATATTTATTTGGCTCTTTTTGGAGTGGATTTGTGTTCTTTAGTGTTTTTACAGGTATCGAGCTTGAATGTGTAGAAAGATCGTATTTTGGACGAATTTCAAGCATCGAAGTAAGTATTTGTGAAGAGAAGGACAAAGATTGATCGATCCGTTGTTATTTGTGAAGAGAAGCATCGTTGGACGAATTTCAAGCATCAAAGTAAGTATTCGATCGATCGTAGACAAGGATCGATCAATCTCTGTCCTTCTATCTTTGATTGATTTACAATCCGTTGTTATTTGCTTGCTTTCTTTGCTTCATACTTTCGAATTACTGCATCCTTTACAAATTATCCTTTTCACTTTAGCCCGTGTTTGATCTGAAATTCTTCGTGCTATCATTGGTCTCTGTGGATTCGATCCCGAACCACTACAACGTACTTTCTATGCGCTTGCACTGTTATCTCGGGCGAAAACGTGAGCTACCAAGTTTTCTAGCGCTGTTTCCAAGAACCAATAGGTTGTCTTAGAACTTAGGATCGTTGTGTGCCTAAGGCATTTTCTTTATTTTGTTTAATCTCTCATTTTTCTTCTTTGTTTTTGTGTTTTCAGGTGCATGGACATGCCTCATACTAGAAGCCCAGGAATCATGTATCTTCTCGATTTTGATTCGGAACCGGGGCATCTAGAGTGACAGAAGAAGAAGGAGAGCTGCTGGAGGTTATTCAGAAATTTGATTTCGCTAAAATCATGGGTGATAACATGGAGAACCTTCACGTTCATCAAAATCCTCTCTTTCCTGGAGTCCTTCCAGGAGTTGACCCACCAGCTGGAGGTAGTGCTAATGCCGGTACTCAGCAAATTGACCAGCAAAATGTTGTAGCTGTGAGGCAACAACAACGCGCAAATGAACCTCAACATAGGGTGACTCTGGCGCAATATGATACTCCTTAGGCATTATATGTGAATCGTGTTGGGATTCGTCCGCTTCCTATTGAAAGGAGAGATTTTGAGATCAAGACTGGTCTCATTAACTTGGTGCAGCATAATCAGTTTCATGGGTTGCCATCCGAGAACCAAATGCACCACTTGGACAAATTTGAAGACATCTGCATTACTATCAGGCACAACGAAGTACCTGCTGAAGCTCTGAAATGTCGGTTATTCATTTTCTCATTGAATGAAAAGGCTATGAGATAGTACAATAGTCTAGAGCCTGATTCTTTGAAGACATGGGACAAGATCAAGGCTACCTTTCTTGGGCATTTCTTTACGTAATCGCGATCTATGTCTCTACGAAACAAGATTCTTGGATTTCACCAGTTGGGTTCTGAGAGCTTTCATGCAACTTGGGAGCGACTCAAGGAGTACCACAATGATTGTTCTCATCATGGTTTCACATATCGGAATCTCCTCAACATTTTCTAATGGAGTTAGGGAGAAGCATCAGAATGCTATGAACACTGCGAGTAATGGTGATTTCATGACTAAGACTGTAGAAGAAGCTTATACTCAGGTGAATAATATGGTGAATATCCAAGCTAATCGAAGATCTGATTTTGATCGCGGTAGAGGAGTTGTGTCATCAGATGCAAAGAGAATTGATGATAAGCAGTCTAAGCTCGATGAGCTAATGAGAAGAGATTAGCAAGGAGCAAACTTTGTTGGAGAACAGAATGATGCACCTGCGTTTCAAGAGCAGAAATTGGGACAGATGTATCATGAGTTCATGTCTGAGGAGCAGAATGGTGGACAAGCAAATGTGAATTACATTGGAGATCAAAGGAACTTTAGTAATAGAGGTTTCAACCAACATAACTAATTCTAGAACAAGCCATACCAACAGAATCAGAGTGTCTTCAACTCCAGATTTCAGAACAAGAATCAGAGCAGTGGTTTCGGGAACAGTGGCTATCAACAGAAGCAGTATGGTTAAGAAGGATTCAAGAATAGTTATCAGTCGGGGTATCATAAGCTGAACCAAGGAAAATCTTCTACGTCTTCTCAAGATAATCCTGGAGAATGTTGCAGCAAGTCTTGGAGAATCAGACAAAGTCCTTTGTGGACTTGAATTTGAAGGTGGATAACATGTATAGTGATCTTAATGGTAAGTTCGAGACATTAAGCACTCACATGAAATTGTTGGAAACATAAGTTTCTCAGACTTCAGCGAGCAACAGAGCTCCACCTGGTGTCATTCTAGCCAAACTGAAGAAGAATGCAAAGGAATATTGCAGTGCTATTACGTTGCGGAGTGGTAAAGAGTTGAAAAGCTTGTCTAGAACAGAAAGACAAGGATCGATTGATTAGATCGATTCTTGTCCTAGGATCGATCGATCCTTGGCTTATAAAGCCTCCAGACAGAAGGACAGGGATCGATCGATCCTTGTTCAAGGATCGATCGATTCTTGTCCTGACGTGGGTGCATCGAATTTTTGCGATGAATCGAATGCACAAGAGGTTGAGGAAGAGTATGTACCACCCCACCTTACATTCCTAAGCCTCCTTATCCATCAAGACCCCGTCAAAATATTAAAGAACGCATATTCGAAAAGCTAAAGAATCTTGTTGGTGAGTTACACGTACGATTGCCTTTCGTCGAAGCAGTCAAGATGGTACCTTTTCTTAAGAGGTACATGAAGGAGATTCTTTTAAATCGTATGAAATTAGAACACAGTGTATCAGTTCTTATGCAAAGTGTACCACAGTTCTTCAAAACATCTCACCGGAGAAACACGAGGATCCAGGTCCTTTCGTATTGCCTTCCAAGATTGGATCGCTTACCTTTGAGTGATGTCTCTGGGATTTGGGGTCAAGAATCATTGTGATGGCACTCTCGATATTGAAGCAGTTAAATTTGACTAACCATAAACCCACAAGAATGTCTTTGGTGCTTGCAGATAGATATATTAGAAGACCAGTGGGTATTCGAGACAACATTCCCGTTGCAGTTAGAGAGGGATATGTTTTTACAGACTTCGTAGTCTTGGAGCAAGAAGAAGAACCCAAGGATCCTATTATCCTTAGAAGACGGTAATTATCTACTGCCAGAGCCATGATTGATGTGTAGAACGGTCAAATAGTTCTCCGATTTGGGAAGTTGACTATGAAGTTCAACATCGAGAAATCCATGAAGAAGCCTACCATCGTTGATGTTATCGAAGGTGAGTATGCGTTTTTGAATGCCGGTACTTTTGAGGTTGCTGAGTTGTTGGATTCAGCACCTACTGTCGAGAAGCAGGTCGCATTCATCAAGCTCGAAGAGCCATCTCTTGCGACATCTACTTCATTGGTGGCGAGTTCGAGTGCTGACTGGAGTGAGCTGGAAGCTCCAAAAATAAATCTCAAGCCACTACCTGCAGGACTAAGGTATGTTTTCTTAGATCCTAACTCTACATATCCTGTGATTGTCAATGTTAATCTGAATAATGTTGAGACTGCTTTGCTTCTTTCAAAGTTTAGGAAGTATAGAAAAGCATTAGGATGTTCTTTGGATGATATTACAGGTATTTCTCCAAATGTGTGTATGCATAAGATCCACTTGGAGGATGAATCCAAGACTTCCATCGAGCATCAAAGGAGACTCAATCCTAAACTGATGTAAGTTGACAAGAAGGAGATTTTGAAACTTTTGAGTGCAAATGTCATCTATCCCATTTCTGACAGCACATGGGTGAGTCCGGTACATGTTATACCAAAGAAAGGTGGAATCACTGTCATTACCAATGAGAAGAATGAGCTCATTCCCACCAGGACTATCACATACCACAGGATGTGCATTGAATACAGGAAGCTGAACTTGGCCACGAGAAAGGATCATTTTCCATTTTCTTTTGTTGATCAAATGCTGGAAAGACTTGCTAATCAATCTTATTATTGTTTTCTTGATGGCTATTAAGGATTCTTTCAGATTCCCATCCATCCGGCAGACCAGGAAAAGACTACATTCTCATGACCATATAGGACATATGCTAACTGGAGAATGCCATTTGGATTTTGCAATGCACCTATGACTTTCCAGCGATGCATGATGTATATCTTCACTGATTTGATCGAAGATATCATGGAAGTCTTCAAGGATGACTTTTTTGTTTATGGTTCTTCTTTCTAACTGTTTGTCTAATCTTTGCAGAGTTTTAGAATGATATAAAGAGAAACACTTGGTTTTGAATTGGGAGAAATGTCATTTTATGGTGCAGGATGGGATTGTACTTGGCCATAGGATCTTTGAGCCAAAGTGGAAGTGATGATGAGCCTACAACGTCCTACTTCTATCAAGGATGTTCGCGGCTTTCTCGGACATGCAGGATTGTACAGACGGTTTATCAAGGATTTTTCAAAGATAGCCAGACCTATGACTCGAATGCTGTGTAAGGATGTCAAATTTGATTTTGATTTTGACTGTTTGTTAGCCTTATAGACAATCAAGGAGGCACTAGTGAGCGCTCCAATTGTGGGGTCACCGGATTGGGATTTACCTTTCGAGGTAATGTGTGACACTAGTGACTACACAGTAGGAGCAATGTTGGGTCAGAGAAAAGACAAGAAGCTCCATGTGATATACTATGCCAGCAGAACTTTTGATGACATTCAGATCAAGTATGTGACTAAGGAGAAGGAGCTTCTAGCTGTGGTTTATGCATTCGAGAAGCTTAGACAGTACCTGGTGGGATCGAAAGTCATTGTTCACACTGATCATGGAGCTTTAAGGTACTTTATGTCTAAGAAAGATGCTAAATCGAGACTGTTGAGATGGATTTTGCTATTGCAAGAATTTGATTTGGAGATTCGTGATAAGTGTGGTATCGAGAATGTTGTTGCAAACCATTTGTCTCGATAGCGAGTGGAAGTTGATACACCACTTAATTATATTCTCTCTGAAGAGAATATCTATATGGTTTCCTTGTTGGAGGATGAATATATGGATAATGTTGATTGTTTTGCCATCAAAAAGATTCACGATGAAATACCTTGGTTCGCAGATTTTGCTAATTTATGAGTGCAGATGTGGAGCCACCGAATTTCGTAAGCTATGCAAAGAAGAAGCTCCTCAGAGATGTCAGACATTATTTTTGAGATGATCCTTTTCTCTACAAGAGATGTGCGGATGGACTTTTTCGCAGGTGTATTCTGAAATCTGAGGTACAAGGTATTTTGTATCATTGCCATGGTTCTGAATACGCAGGATATTTTGCTACTTTCAAAATTATTTCGAAATTGTTGCAGGTAGGTTTTTGGTGGCCAACACTCTTCAATCACGCCCATGATTACGTCTCCAAGTGTGATGCTTGTCAGAGAAAAGACAACATCAGTAAGCGAAATGAGAGGCCTCATAACTTCATCTTGGAAGTAGAGGTTTTCGACGTATGGGGTATTGATTTCATGGGACCTTTCCCATCTTACGGGAATCAATACATTTGGGTTGCATAGACTATGTCTCTAAGTGGCTCGAGGCCCTGGCCAATCCCTCTAATGACGCCAAAGTGGTCCTTGAGATGTTCAAGTCTATCATTTTCCCTCGTTTTGGTGTGCCAAGAGTGCTAATTAGTGATGGAGGATCCCATTTTATCGAAAATTGTTTTGAGAATTTACTGAAGAAGCATGGAGTTAGACACAAGGTACTCATACCTTATCATCCTCAAACAAGTGGACAAGTTGCGATTTCCAACAAGGAATGAAGGGAATCCTCCAAAAGACCGTAGGCAAAACGCAAAAAGATTGGGCTACGAAGCTAAATGATGCGTTATGGGCATATCAAACCGCCTACAAGACACCAATCGGCACTACACTGTTTCATTTGGTTATGGGAAGGCAAGTCATTTGTCTGTTGAACTCGAGTACCAGGGAATTAGAGCTACAAAGTTGATGAACTTCGACATCAAGCCTGGAGTTGAGAAGCGGATGATTAAGATCAATGAGTTCGATGAGATACACTTGAATGCTTATGAGAAAACAAGAATCTACAAGGAACAGACCAAAACATTCCATGATAGGAGGATCATTCCACGCGATTTCGCTGCAGGAGATAAGGTACTTTTGTTAAACTCTCGTTTGCGATTGTTTCCAGGGTATCTCAAATCGCGTTAGTCGAGACCATTTCTAATTGTTAAGGTTCGACCATATGGAACTATTGTTCTTGATGACAATGGACAAAGATTCACTGTGAATGGCCAGAGACTTAAGCCATACATTGCAGATGAGCCATCCGAAGAGAGAAAACAAATTCTTTTAACGGATCCACCTGACGTCTAATCGCATTACAATCAGGCTCGAGACTTTAAACAAGCGCTGAGTGGGAGGCAACCCACTAGGTTTTTTCTTTTTTATTTTAGCTAGTTTGTATTGTTTTTCGTTTTTGGTTTTTGGTTTTTAGTGCTTTTGACATTTTTTGTGTTTTTAGCTTTAGTATTGTAGGAAATAGTACCCCCAAACAGAAGGACAGGAATCGATCGTTCCCTGATCGATCCCTGTCCCATGATCAATCGATCCCAAACTTATTTTGTGCCATAATAGAATGACAAGGATCGATTGTTTCTTTTCCTAGGATCGATCGATCCTTGTCCCGAAAACATGATATATCACGCGACCAGGTAAGTGTTTCTCTCATAATTATCTTTTGAACAAAACGAAAAAATCACCCTTCAACTCGATTTTCCTCAAATCTTCACACATCTGAGTGGGTTTTGAGTTAAACTCAAGAGATTTTCATCCTCTATCTTTCTTTCTGATCAGATTTCGCAAAATCTCTACTAGCAGTATTTTCGGAGAAATTTTGGAACTTTTTATTTCTTGAATTTTAATCAATGTTTGATGCTTGAATGATATTATATACATGTTCTAAGATGTTTAGAAGTAGGATTGCACCTAGATTTAGCGTTTTGAGGATTGAATTTGGTGATTTTCTTATTTCGCATTTCGTACGTCAAATTTTTGCGAGGATGCATGTTCTCATGATTTGTCTTGTGTATTGATGATTTTATTCTTTTGTGCCATCTCTATGAATGATTAAAACATGTTTTTATGATTGGTTGTGATGAAATTGATTGATTTCACTTGGACTTGAAATGGAAAACGAAAATTGGACATATTGATGTTATTCTTGCTTTGTGAAGTGATTTGATGCATGCTCTTGATCTTTATGAGCTTGATTTCAGTAGGTACATTACTCTTTGAATTTGAGTGAATAATTTTCTTGTTTGCAGTGCTTTGATTCAGACACTAATTTGGTTTCCAAGTGTTTGTTTTCGCAGGTTATGGGTAGACGCAAGATAGGGGAGGTTGCGAAGACGAGGAATCCGTGTAGCAAAAATCTACATAGGTGGTTTAAACGGAGTGATCTCATACATCCCGCTAACCGTCCTGTTACTAAGGAGTGGGACGAGTACGACTCGCAGTTTCTGTAGGACTTGGGACACATTACTTTCCCAATGACTCGAGTCATTAATGTCGACCTCCTAGAGGCATTAGGTATTCAGCGGGATTTCTATGATCTCTTTGACAGGATTGGACTCCGAGGCTTGCTGGAGATTCAGGAGCATGTCTACCCCGAGCTGTGTCGGGAGTTTTTGGGCTCGGCACGCTGTGTCTACCCGACTTTTGACAACCCGGTAGCGGACCAAGGCACATTCTCCTTCATTGTGCAGGGTCAGTTTCATTCTATCTCTCTCATGGACTTGGCTGGAGTTTTTGGTTTTGTGCAGGGCCGAGGTACTTGGGTACCAACTTTGTCGAGGTCAAGTGAGTTTTGAGACTATAATGTTGTTGGGCAATTTGTCTCTCGGTGCGCGAAGCAGTCGCGTATCTGCAGTCCTGTTTTCGCCTCGTGGCCAAGGTATTTAGGTCTCACATCTACGCCATTTCTATTCAGGCTGTTGTGACCAATGACGAGTTGGGTCATCTCTTCATTGGCGTTAGACATACAAGGGATTTGGGAGCTCAGATAAGTTATGTGGTGGCTACAGATCTAAACATTGCCGCAGTAGTTGCTGACAAGTTTTCCTTCTTCAAGGTGGTGGCTTCTCAGAAGAAGTCCTTTGCTGCCAGTGCTCTTGTTACCCGACTTCTGCGTATTTTCAAGTTTGACTTTACTGGTCACCAGAGGGTGGAGTTCAAGCTCCCTAAGCAGGTGATTATGCTTTCTGGCGAGAGATCTCTCTATGCTTTCCTCGATGGGAAGCATCTCGTTGATTGCACCATTTTAGCTTCCCCCTGGAAGTATTCTTTCGACAGCTTGAGACCATTCATCTATAACTTCCAGGACCGCCAGCAGAGGTCCCTCTACATTGAGCTTCCATGCCCGGATTTGACATCTCTTTCTGATTCACCAGGAGCTAAGTTTATACCTCCTGCGGAGCGTCTTTGTCCTTGTCCCCCTTCTTTTAAGAAGGGTTCTTCAGGTCCTGCTAGGGACCATGTTGCTGATGATGCTGTTTATGAGGCTCATTTGCCTCCACTTGCTGCACCTACTGATCTTGAGATCGCGGAGCTATTTCCGGAGGATTTCAGTGTCTATGAGCTTGATCCGCAACCGCCACCTACTGCATCTACTACGAAGTTCAGAGCTTAGACAGTTTAAATTCGTCAAAGGACGAGTTCTTTCATGCTGCGTTTCGCCAGAGTACTCTCCAGGATAGGGAGATTGCTTTCTTGTTCTCCTCGCAGGTTCGTTCGTGAGGATGCTATTAGGCGCTGAGCGCCACTAGTTCCTGTAGCTGTTGCAGATGATGATGATGATGAGGAGGAGACTGAGAGTGAGGAGTCTGATGAGAAGGAGACTTAGGAGACTCGCGCGAGAGGAGGTCAGACGGAGCGAGGAGCGCTCCAAGAGGAGAGCTGACTACGCCTCCAGAGATGCACGCAGGCGCCCCAGAGTCAAACTAGGATAGAGGCCTAGCACTTCTCGAGCAGCTTAGTATTTTCTCTCTCCTTTTTCTGTTCATTTTAGTTTTATTTTTTTTTTTTATTTGGATTTTTCTTTTTATTTACTACTTACCCTTTCCTTGGATTTGTTTCCCACCGAGACGGTGTGAGATAAGTCTGAGGGAGGTTATTTATGCTTTCTTTTTCTTTTGGTGTGATTTTTGAGTCATTTTATGTGTTTATTGAGCCAGTTTTATGGATTTTTTATGCTTTATGATGACTCCAGACTATTATCTCTACGCATTGCACTTTATGTATATTCTCATTGACCATTTCATTTGAGCTTTTAGCAAATGCAAACCGAAATAACTCATGACCAAACTCCCCACCAGAAATCTCTGGAACTCAGATTTTTGTCTGAAATGTTATTAACTCTATTTATCTAGCCTACTAATGAACTTAATTGCTTTGATACAGGAACTTGAAATCAGGAAATCAAGCCCATCATTCACGATTACATCCCCTTTCTTCTACCATTCTTTTCGGTAATCCTGAGTGACTAGACTCATCTTTAGTCTGACACCACACCTTTACCTTATCTCCCTGAATCTCCAAGCATTTCTTTTTCATCTATGCACACATGTGTAAAAACAATGGAGAGAATGGTGTAGACATGATCCTTCTAATTGCTTAGGTAGGATTGAACAATTTTGGCGGTTTAGACACCTGAGTGTATGATTCCTCGGTGTTGGGTGTTTTAGAGGTTTAGATGGATATGTTGCATTTCTTCATGCATTTCTTCATGTTGTATTGTTGTTTTAGAAATTAAAAACGTTATTGTATTGCGAATTACTACCAGATTTTTGTATGTAAAAAAAGACGAAAATTTAATTCTTTTTTTATATCTGGTTTGGAAATTAGCATTTGCATATTATTTTGTTGTTTGAATGTACCCTCAAGATTGCATGTATTTGGTTTACTTTTTGATTGGTGGTTTGTATTTGGGTAGTTAGGGGGCATGGATATCAATATACTCTTGCTGTCCTGCAATTTTGCACAATATTTTGCATCCTGGCAGAGATTTGATACCCCGAAATACTCTAAGCCTCACCATTAAAAGACTTGAATACCTAGCCCGACTTCCTGATTACGAGTTTTTTGGTGAAAAAGTTTCACGCTTATCTTGAATGAATGTAGAGAGTTATTAACATGAATGCTGAGTATGTAGGTTCAAATTTTGGAGTAAGGATGGGTTTGGGAGGTCATGCAGAGATTCTTGGGGCAGATGTTCTAACTATCCTGAGTCGAAGTGGTCAGCGAAATTAATGCAAAATAAGGTCTATTGATAGCATAAGGTCCATTCGGTTTTCAAAATTATTTTCTTGTTGGCTTAATCTTCGTTTCCTTTACTTGAGGACAAACAAAGATTCAAGTATAGGGGATTTGATGTGCTAGCATTTTATGGATATTTATTGCGGTTTTTAGTCGAAAATATGGTTTTTAGTATGTATTTAGCTCTCTTTGGAGTGGATTTGTGTTCTTTTGTGTTTTTACAGGTATCGAGCTTGAATGTGCGGAAAAATCGTATTTTGGACGGATTTCAAGCATCGAAAGAAGTATTTGTCAAGAGAAAAAATTTCCTGACAGAAGGACACAGATCAATCGATCCTGTACAAGGATCGATCGATCCTGGACAGGATCGATCCATCCCTGTCCCGATTGCGCAGACCGATTTAACACAAGCTACACAAAGTAAGAAGTTGAAAGGAATGAAGATTAGTAACTCAGGTTCGACGATAAGTAATATGATGTTCGGCAATGATGTTTTGTTCTTTTGCCATTCTCACCCTCAATCTGCGAATACTCTACGCCAAATCCTCAAGGCCTATGAGCATATTTCTGGTCAAGCCGTAAACTTGAATAATTCCGCCATTACATTTGAAGCTAAGGTGAATGACACGATGAAAACTAAACTCTGAAGGATCCTAAACATAGACAGTGAGAATGCTAATGGAAAATATCTTGGTTTACCAGAGCAAATTGGTAGAAACAAAAAGGAGATCTTGCTTAAAACTATGGGTCTAGCGTTACCAATTTATACTATGAACTGTTTTAAACTGCCTAAAGGTTTTTGTGAAGAAATTGAGAGTGTTTTGGAAAGGTATTGGTGGAATAAGGGCTCTGGAAATAGGCATATGCATTGGGTATCTTAGGAGAGGATAAGACTATCGGAAAACGAAGGGGGTTTAGGTTTCAGGAACATTGAAAACTTTAATCGTGCGATGCTCGCTAAACAAGTCTTGTGAATGCTTCATAATCCGACTGCCTTTGTATCGAGAGTATTAAAAGGGAGATACTTTGCTAATACGACAATTTTCAATGCCTCTCATGGACGAAAACCGTCCTTTGTATGGAGGTCGCTATTTGAAGGTACGAATCTATTAAAGAAAGTTCCTCTAGTATCAATTGGAGATGGCAGAAACACAATCAAATGGCAGGAAAATTGGCTGGCAGTGCACCCACCTCGACCTCCAAGGCGAGTGATAGGTCCTTTGTTCAATATCAAAATTTTCAATGAATTTTTATTACCAGGTGAGATTTGGTACCAAAACTTGATTAAGGAAAGTATCCATGAAGAGGACCAGGAAAGAATTTTGCAGCGTAAGGTATAGAAACAACATTGGCTAGCAAATCATGACTTGGACTTACAATAAGTGATTGATCCTCCTCTATGATGGAGTGTAGTTAAAGAAATGATATGGAAGCTTAATATTGCACCGAAATTAAAGCACTTTTTCTGGCAGCTTCTCTCTCAAGGTCTCCCTGTTGGTACACTGTTACGGAGGAGAGGTATTACAAACGATGTGCAATGCAAAAGTTGTTGTTTCGAAGACGAGACACCCCTACACCTATTTTTTTCACTGTCATTACGTACAAGCCATAGGGAGAGGAATACAAGGCACAAAAAATCTTAGTACTAATTTGACTAGTTCACTTGAACAAAAGATCATTGCCATTTTGGATTGTTTCAAAGATCATCAGATGACTTATGTTAACACGCAGTTGCCAAAATGGACATTTTGGCGAATATGGAAGAGCTGGAACAAATTGGTTTATCAAAGGCAAAAAAGTGTTTGACAAAAAGATATAATGTTGGCTAAGGCAGATATAGAAGATTGGGTCAATAGCCGTGTTCACCAAACCTTACGAGAACATGGCAATAACATAGTGAGAATCTCATAATGGAGAAGACCAAGGAATGGGTTTGTAAAGTGTAACTATGATGCGAGTTTAAGGAAAAATGAAGTTTCTAAAGCAGGATGGTTGATACGTGACAGTCAAGGCACATACAAAGACTATGGGCATTGTATTGGTGTCGTATGTACAAGCCCTTTGCAGGAGGAAATACAAGCTCTACTGATTGCCATGCAACAATCTTGGATTAAAGAATATAAATATGTTTTCTTCGAAGGTGACAACCAAATGACTATGAATCTAATACAAGGTGAGGTATTGGATGGACTCAATAATTGGATTAGAGAAATACAAAAATGGAGAAGAAAATTCATCTATGTTCTTTTCCAATGGGTACCGAGAACTTCAAATCAAGTGGTAGATGGTTTAACAAAAATGTAACTTCCCAACAACTGTATCTCTGAATTTTATTTCTATGTACCGAGATCTGTTGTAAACCATATACATGCGGATTACTTGTGCAGCTCTTAAATCAAGCAGATGTTAGAAAAAAAAATCACATAAGAAGTCTTTCACTGTTGTATAAGTCTTCGAATGCCATGCCATGAAGTCTGAAAGCCAAAACACGCCATATCATATAGACCTGCTATTTTGTACATGTGAATAGAGAAGAAAGCCGTTTCTCCTTTTCAGTTGCTTATGCAATTAAGTCCGGTTTATCTGATCAACTGCAAGCGAGTATCCCTCTACTGCAAAACCTCTTAAATTTGATGCTTTAGAAGACTCAAACATATATCCAAAATAAAGGTCTTGACTTTCGTTGTTTGCTTATCAAAAAAAACTTTCGCTGTTTGCTTATCAACAAAAAAAAAACTTTCGCTGTTTGTTCTTTGCTTTCAACCCAAATACCCACCTTGCTTTATTACCCACAGTATCCTTTTTATAGCTCTTCATTGATTGTTTAAAATATTTAAATATTCGAAATTGTGATCTCTGTAACCATATATTTTTGTTTCTTAGTTTATTTTTTAGCCAGATAAGCTCATTCAAGTTCTTCATTGTGAATTGGAAAATTTGGTCAAATGATCGGTTGACAACCCAAAATTAAGTAAATAGGCATAGGGTTTTTTTTTTTTTCTTTTCAACTGTTCTCTTTTTTTATGACGATTTTGTCATTTTCAGTTCATAGACATGATGCAACCAATATACGGTCTATTTAGCGCTTGCCGATTTTGTTGTTTTCTGTTCCTAGACATGTTGTAACAGATAGACGGTCTATTTACCGCTTAACATAGTTTGCTCTTCTTTCAAGTTTTTTAGATCGCTCATTCTCAAAACGTTTGTTCTATGATACTCTTACCATTACCAAATAAAATCGTGAATCCCAATCACATTTCCCCCCTTATTTTTTGGTTATTTGTGAAATTAATAGACACGCGGAAATAGACAGTCTATTTAAACAGACAATCAATGTCGTACTGTTCATACTATCTCAAATAGTAAGTCTAGCTAGTGTTTTCGTCGAACCATATTTTTACTATTATAGTTGATCATATGGTTTACAAATTGTGAGAGTGGTTTAAGTTTAACATTCATTCCCTTATATAGTAGGAACTTTCAGTTTTTAAGTAATATGTTTTCGTTTATATGGAAGCTATATTTTTATAAAAAGTAGACATGCTATGTAAGTAGACTTTCTATTTAAATAGCATACAACTCTTTATACGTTCCACAAATTTTCGTATACTTGAAAAATACATATCTGTTTCGACAAATTCAAGATACGTTAGGTAGGGAAAAAAATCTACTTTTTACGTGTATTTACAATTTCGTTTCGATAGACGTATAGAGTTGTTTGATATTTTGTGGGGTTTAAGGGCAAAAAAGAAAAATTACTCAAAAAAAGACTCAAATAGTTAGTTTCTTAATTAATTAGGGTTGATCGGTTAGTCAACCAATTTACCCTTATGAATTTTCGTTCTTTCATTAAAAAAAATTTAATTTTCTTTATAAAACTTATTTAAAGTTTATCTAAATTTTCTTATAAAATCTTCTTTTAGTAGCTTCAATATTTTTTTGGTTTAAAATGATTGAAGTATCAAAAATCTTTCGAATTTTTGGATCAGAAATTACATTTTCCAGAACATTTAGTTAGTGATTTGGTGGGCCACAAAGCATCAGATGAGAGATTTATCTATTTAAGACAGAGCTATGTCTTGCATCATTATGACTAGTCCAATTTTTGGAAAAAAGGTATATTCTACTTTTACTCCCAAGCACTCTTCACGTAGGGAAAATATATTTGAGAAAAACTTGTGGATAATGTTTTGAGTCCTAGATGCAAGCGGTCTTATACTCAGTATGATAGTTACATGAAAGATGAAAAGGATGAAACATTTTATCGGACTGGAATTGGTGTGCGGAAACTTTAAACCGAACACATACATTAGATTGGTCTGTCTATGTAAATGCCTCATATTTGATCTGGAAATAGACGTTGAGATCGAGGTTGATACCACAGACGAAATCAACCACTTGTAACCGTGTTAGTGTCATTCAAATTGATCTCACGAAACTTTCTCTCTGTAGAGCAAATTAACTCTTTTCTAGATTTTCTCTTTTTATCAGTAGTTACAAATTCCTCCTGGGTTGCTCTTGTTATTGTTTCTTTAGTTCTCTCTGCATCATCACTTATAAATAGAGATGCAAGAAACACAAATTCAAGAGGAACATTGTTAAAATACATGTTGGTATGAATAGATGTTATAGAAATAAGTTCCATAACTACTGGTTTTCAAAACTGGTTCAGTATGATTCCAAATCATGAGTGCAAACCAGACAAAAACCAACATCGCCTACTCGCACATGATAAGAGCATAACAAGAATAAAGAAATTCTTAGAGACTAAGCTCGAGAGTCACAATTCAGAAATCATATGACAAATCAACAATGCGACGCATGAGAGTATACCTAACTTGGAAGCTAAAATATGCACTTGTTAAGGATATGATGCAGTGTCAAGTTTCACCCAAAAATGACATTACAATTGCAAGTGAACAGCGTAGTTATCGTACTTCAGGTTATCGGTCCCACGAGGACTTGGTTTTGACGCTACGAATCTCAGAATTGTTTTAAGCTAAAACAAAAAATAAAAGATTGTTTGGTGAGTGTAAAAGGAAAAGACAGCGACTTAAAGTAAATAAAAGGATGTAAATCAATGGGGGAAAAGGGCTAGGCATATAAGACATTCGCAGAGAATCATGCATCAAAGAAACCGTAATGTTTAGGTATTAAAATTAAGCAACATCTAGAACTCGAAAAAACTAATTTAGATCCTTTCCACTTTCGAGGTTTGGGATTTTATGTTTAAATAACCAAGGAAAAATGTCTTTTGGACGTCCTTGTAGAAAGTGGACATGCATTATATGGATTATGGTTTCGATAAGTTCACTAAGCCAAGGCGATCTACTTTTGAAGTCTCTTTGCAACTCAGCTTGTTAAAGGTTTAGGTTCAGGTGATTTAACAAGCTTTTGAAATCAAAATCTACCTAGGGAAGGACTCCATGAAGCGCGGTAGAGTAATCATGCAATAAGATCAACCAAGACAAAGAAAATATGAATCTCTAATCAAATAATAACAACTCATGATGACATGATCTCTTTCAGAAGACTAAAACCTAACAAACGCATTACTAAGACATGGAGCACGAAATCCAACAAGTAAACATGGAAGAAATCATCATAAATAAGATTAAGAGTTTAGAAATCTTCTCTATAATGAAATACAAAATGAATATTTTCAAAGAACACTTAGAAACAATGACTTCAAACCACTTGAATTTGAAAGATAACTCTAAATGATATCTTCTGACCAAATTTCATCTCAATTCAATGATGGTAAGACATATTTAAAGGAGATATTTTTGATGTTGAGAATTTGTCTTGATTGATAAAAATTCAAAACTCAAGCGTTTGAGCTTGTCTTCTTGATCTGTCTATGAAACTTGCTTGGAAATATGAATGAGTTTCAATTAGCATGTTTATCCATCTTTTTAATGATTTGACCTCTTTAGTTCCTAAAATCATAAATACGAGAAAACTACCTCTAGCGGTCAAAAAAACATTAAAAACCTGCAAATAAAAAGTAAAAATCCAACTAAAAACAGTAAAATAATAGTATTATCAACTTCCCCAGACTTTGTTTTTCTTTTTCCTCAAGCAAACAAAATCTAATAACAAAAAAGGAGTTTGAAAACGCGGAAACATACTTTTGTCATCTAAAACATTGCTCGGGGTCCTCTCATTTATCTTCATATAGCAGCACCTACATACAGAGGTTAACTTTCACGTACTTCCCGTTCCTTAGCAACCATCCCGAATTCGAGCCAAAATCACAAAGAAAATGACATCTCTACACGCGCAAAATTATTTCTAAGGTGCAATCTCATCAAGAAAATATCAATTTAAGAACAAGTGACTCATACTCAACAAGTTCCTAAACACATCAAACTTTCGTAAAGCTCAATCCCCTTTCTATTCTTATGCTTTAGAGGATGATTTTCCCTAATTTTCTAGGGCATAATTTTACTTTTTCTATCAGCCCATTTGAGAATCAATTTTTCCCACTTTTCTAGGTTATCATTTTATTTTTCTAACGATCTCTTTTCTCTTTTCTTCTTTTATTTTTTCTTTCTTTTCTTTTCTTTTCTTTCCTTTCTTTATAAATGAAACATGAGTGGAATGAGTCTCCATGAGTCGTAAGGATTCTAAATTTTTGCTCATTTCATCGAACTTTAAATCCATAAATTTTTAAAGGATTAGTATAAGGGAAAATCACTCACTAATAATTTTTAGTGTTAGGCCTGAAAGAAGAGTCTATCAAAGTATGCCAAGCCCCAAGATGAGAAATTAAATTTGAATTACGGTTGAGCCAACATCGAAAAGCTGACTCCTAGAGAGACATGTTCGTCCTGGTAGATTGATCTACTAAAAGTTTTCCGTTTAGTAAAATCTGCATTCAATAACTACTATCGAAGCAACACGAAAGTTACAACAAAAAAACATTCCAACAACATTAGATATAGTTTCCAACATGATTTGACTCAATAAAAATATCAAAATGACTCAATAAAAATAAAAAGTATAAAAGAAAAAAGAAAAGGACGTTAGTTATGGATCAATCCCCCCGAACTTACCTTGCATCGTCTCAGTGCAAAAACAATCTACAGTAGGGATGATACACTCAATAAAATAAAAATATAAATGTAATGAAAAATATAATGACTCAAACAATGGCACCTGATAAATGACTCAAAAGTCTGTTGAAAGTGAGTTGTCTGGGGTGTGGCTGCTCAAAACTGAATTCGGATCCTGTTTAGGGGTGTATCTTGTGTGTGCTGAAGCATCACTCTGAGCTGTGTCAGATGTCTCAGCTGCATCCTATCCAAAGCCTAAAACTAGAGGGAAAAATTCTCTCAGACTCTAGCATCTTCTGCCTTTGCTCTCTCTCTCTCTCTCTCTCTCTCTATCTCTCTCTCTGTGTATCCTCCTGAAAACTCCTGGCATGACGTGTCTCAGAACATGAACAACTCTGCTCATCATCCTCTCCAAACAAGCTCTCCTCACTCTCTCAGTAGCTAAATAAGCATAAAGATCTTCTAACGACTTTGTCTATGGTAAAGAATCTGAAGCAACAGAAGTCATGCTATGAGGAAGTGATCCTCTTACTCGTGCAGAATCTATAATAGTCCCTCAAACTAAGAATGGGGCACTTCGGTGATCGCCTGAAATTCTGAGAAGGAGAAGGGTCGAAAAGGGTATGAAATTCCTACATAGATGGAAGGGACGAGCAGGGGTGAAGGACACAAGCTCGCTTAGTATCATGAAGAGGCATGAACTGGTACGCAAAAATCTTTGTACCCTCAATCCATCCTGAAAGAAAACGAGACCTAGCAAGTCTTGATACATTCAGCGATCCACTGCTAGTGATGGGTGTCTCAGTTCTGAAGTCCACTCCTCTATAGCTAAGGATATCAGTGATAATGTCTCCAAAATTGGACGTGTAGATAAGCACTCTTGTCTCCTTATCCGCTTTATGCGTCACATCAATGATCTGCCTAGCAATGAGAGCTCTATAGTTTGCTCTCTGAGGGGCAGCAGAAGAAGGAGTGGTGAGGATGAAGAATTCATTCCTAAGCACCAAACTCTGCTCAGTCCTGCTAAAGATCCTTTGTGTTATAAGCCTATGCACATAAGGAACTGTTGGATGTCCAATCTTTGCTTCCTTATAATGCCCGGGGAGAAGAGTCTCATGAGCAAAATGATACCATGAAGTGTAGAATGAATGATGCGGGCTAAACTTGGGTTCATCCAAGCATTCCGAACACAAAATCTTACAAACCTCATCAATAGTCAAAGAGTAAGTAGTACCTCGAGATAAGAAAGTAAAGATGCCGGCTTGAGCCTTAACTTGTTTTCCTTTAGGATAGGAAAGCTCAACCATGCAAAGAAACTCCTCACAAAGCTTCTCATAGACCGGAAAGATAGCTCCACGAAAGCTCTCAATTTCAAAGAGTGCAAAAGCCAAGTGACATCTCTTGTCAATCCTAAGGCATCAAATGTGGGGAAGTGGATTTTCAAGAGAGCTTGAAGTTTTATTGTTGAAAGGGTTTTCCCATAGTTGATATTTTGATCCATCTTCGGTCCAACAACTTTTCTCTTTGGTTCCATAGGTGCTAGAATCGTGAGTGCAAGCCCCTTGGCTCGTGACTTCCTTTGCTTCTTTAGTTGTGGAGATTTTATCACATCATTGACAACTTGTGACACCGAAATTAAAACAAACTCATCCACTTGAGTCTCTTCTCCATTATGTTCTGAATTGTCACTCTAAGTGGCATCACTCTTACTTGCTCATCCTTTCTATGCTTCGTTGTGAATTTTTTAGATCCTTCTTTGTAGTTGGCTTCAAAGATTTCTTTGATTATCTAGAGTTTGAAGAGTCGCTTGGTTCTTTGATCTTCAAGGCTCTTTCCTTTCGGATAGATATCCTCATCATTTTCCTAACAATCTCCTCATTGTCTATTGTTAAAGATCCTACAAAACAAGAACTGAAGACCTACTGAGCTTCTTGAAAAATCCGAAGAGAACCATAGATATCCATATGCAAATTGTAATAGCAAAGTGATATCTCAATGATATAAGAAGCAATTTAAAATAATCAAACAAGCAAAAAATGAAATTTCTCAAAATCTCAAAGCAATTTTCGGATTTAATCCACATAGCCAAAAATCATCACCAAAAATTCAATTTTGTGGTCTAATGATGCAAAATAACTAGCATATCCTAGTTATACATAAACAAATTTCTTTAGAATAAGCAAATTTAGCAAACTAGTTCTACAATTTTCGGATTTATTAAGTTCCAAAACTTCAAAAAGTTGAAATTTGGAAATCTAGTGAAAACAAGCCAAAAAACTAGTTCTAGTTGTAAATCCATATATCCAATAAGCTTTTATAAAGGAAATATCTAAAAACAAGCAAAAACAAGTTTAAATCTAAGAAATTTATGTAATTCTAAAACTTGTGACACTGAGAAAATGAGAGTTTGAGTGCATACTTTGATAATTGAGTGAAGAAATTAATGAGATTCTTCAAATAAAACTACTCCAAGTTTAGTAAATAAACAAGAATGGGTTTTGAAATTTTTATTCTTAGGGTTGTAAAACTTTTTCAAGAGAAAGAGATGAGGTTTTAAAAGTTTTAGATCAAAAACTACTAATAGGGGAACCCAAAATGGTTTACAAAAGTTGGGAAATTGGTTTAGATTTACTAAAAACCGGTTTAGGAGCAATTTAAGAAATTAAAAAGGGTCATTTACCTGCTAGGACCGGTCGGGGGCCATATTTTGGCACAAACCAGTCGTGGATGTGATGTCAACAGATCGTGGAAGCTTGCAGACGAGGCACAAATGGCCTTGTGACCGGCCGCCTAGCCTTGTTTTGCGAAATTCGGTCTTGAGCTGACGCCAACCGGTCATGGAGATCAAGTGGAGCAGCTGGTCGGGGCAGGGTGGTGTTGACACCGACTGTGTGCCCTCTGGTGGCGCACTCCGTTTTTGGTGTTTCTGTCACCCGGTCGTGGCTCCTTCTCGTCTGTTTCGTGGTTTTACTAGGCCGTTTCACGATCCGATTGTTAGTATTGAATTCAAGTTGGTCGGGAAGTGTTCCAATAAGTCTTTCCAGATACCAAATGTTTTTAAACATTTTTCATGGTGGATTTTTCTGAATGGATTAAAGATACGGACACTTAGAAGTTCTTGAATTTTTGAAACTTTTTTTGACCGAATTAAGAACTTATTGGATTGTTGATCGTTGATGCTCAGATCCTTAAGTTTACATGGTGAATTTTTATGTCCCCAACGTGATTCTCATCTAAAAATGACACTCTTGGCGTAGCCAATTTCATTGGCTTGCTGGCAAAGACGAAATACTATCCAAAAATTAAAATTTAAAAAATCAAAATTTTAACTGGGCTGCTTTGTTCATAATTGTCACTTTTCTCAAGTATTTTTGATGGTTTGAGTTGATTTGCTTGGCGGATACTACAAATCTTTATGTCTCCTATTACTAAGAAACTTGATCATCTGGGAAACTTTTTATTTTGACCGTTCCAAAGTCGGTTTCTCTCGGGCATATCACCTATCATATAGTGTTAGTTTATAAAAAAAATAAAGTACAGAGTTTTATTCCCTCTTTTTGTATTTTTTTTACCTATCCAGTATTCCATAATGAATAGTTCTTAGTGCTTCAGTATTATCAATTAATGGTATTTCTCAAACATTCCTTCTTGAGTCTTCATGATATCATCACTTTGTTCGAAGAACTTATGATTTGAAGATTTAGTGTGATTAACAGTCTTAAACATCCTTATCTAGTCTCAAATGAGTGTATGGAATGGTCCAGGAGATGGCTTGAATGATTTGGATCTGCTTTCTAGCCAAAGTTGAAAAAACTTATTTTGAGGTACAATGACTCTAACACCGATCGGGGGTATGTTTTTGGCAAATCTCGGTGTAAAACCAGTCGTCACCCAGTCGAAACAGCTTTCAGGTTTCTTTGTTGTTGTCTAGAAGAATATTTTTTCGTTTTTTCTTGTTTTTCTAAAATTCTGCTAAAATTAAAACTGTTGAGAAACTAATGAGAAGGATATCTTTATTAATGATAGAAACATCCC
>OVAN01002940.1:0-31123 GCA_900406275.1 Anastatica hierochuntica
ACAAAATCTATATGAAAGTTCCAGAGGGAATAGAACTGCCGAACACAGAGAAAGAGGAGTCTCTATGTTAGAACTAAAATAAATCTAAACACTTTTGTCCAAACATATTTTCTCATGCTATCAAGTTTCCTTGTTCTCCAAATAGCTCATATGCAACAACTCTCATCTCTTGATGCACATTCTTGAGGAAAAACTAAGCTGCCGCGACACCGTTAGTGTCTTGAAACCTGAAAACATTGTTAGAGAAAACCAAATGCTCGACTCACTAATGGTTATAACTTCACAAAGGATTCAATATTATCTCTCTTTTTTCCTCAAAAATCATATGATATGTTCTTTCTATTTCCTCCAGTTGCTCCAAAAAACATTACTCTTTGTTAGATTTTCAAAATTTGTCAATCGAATTACAAGGTATTTACCAAATTTCTTCATGTAGCCTTGTTATCTCCACAAATACTTGGCTTCATTCAAGGTAAATTTATCATTAGAGTAAGCAATGTAATCACTAAATGGATATTTTCCCTTAAAACAAAAAAATATTGCGCAAAGAAAGATATAAATAAACATACAAATAAGATAAACTAAATCATGAAAAAACTGCAATTGAGAGGTACATAATAAGTTAATATAGTTTCCAAAAATAGAGAAAAAGGATTGAGAGAACCAATATACTCCTGGTCTGGCCAATGATCAAGGATCTGTTCAACATGTACTCAATGTTGTTGAAGTTAAGATCTTGTACATTTCGTATCCAAAAGCAACTTCTGCAGTTTTCCACAAAACATATTGATGCCAGAAAATTTCTCCGGAGGGAACTCATGAATGGCAGAAGCACCTAGAATCATTTATTTTAATCATGTATTAACACATCCACATCAAACGATGACTTCTCTAGATTTTATGATATTAAATTTAGAGTTAGCGGATTCTAAATCTATCTATCATTACACATGAAATTAGCCAAACAGTATTCATAAGTATTCGAGTTTCAAATAGAACAATAATATTACATCATGACAAAAAATGGTCTGGAGAAGTTGTGCAATAGTTCTTAACGATAATATTGAGTTTATCTATGCTTTTCTTTTTCTCCTTCAAGACCTTGTTGTTAGCCTTTCATCTCCATTTGTTGAATAATAAGTTCCTAAAATCTCAGTACTACGAATAAATCTCATGTTCATTTTAAATTCATCTCATGAATTTAAGCACATCACAACTTTGATCACCTATGAGGCTCATAATATGTGGCTATTGATTTAGTAAATTGAAATGCATACCAAACATAGGTAAGTCAAGTACTTGTCTAAGACTATATTTTTAAATCTTCTGAAATAAATATGAGTGCTTAACAAAACTCAAGATCTAAAATTACCTTTATACAAAGAAGAGAAAAAATGAAATAGCGTTTATTAATTTCCTTAGCAAAGTAGCCCATGAGCGCCCTGTGAAAAAAAATCGTGGATTAAGGAGGAGATGTGTGAGAAGAAAGTGTTGAAAGCAGGGAAGTTGATTTACCACTGCTATTGTGTAGGTTGTTGGTTGCAAACAGGTAGCATATGTGGACTGGACATGGTGGTGGTGTGTGAGGTTACATGTGGCTAATTTAGCTAGAAGGTCCCAAAAATTTTGATCATCTAATGCTGACTGAAGCTTTAAAGGGATACATAGGATAAATCCAAGCGTCAGTTGGCGAATTGGAGAGGGGGAGATGAATCATTAGCTAAACGTAATTTCCTCTCGAAGCTTTTTGTTTCACAAACTATATTGGCCTGGCAGGAGGAGAAATTTTATTTGAGAATTCTAAAAACCTTCAAATTGTTCCTTTCAGTTAATAAGATGGTAATTATCAAAAAAATTAATAAGATGATGGGTTGGTTGTCTGGCCAAATATATTTCAACAAAAATTATATTTTTTAGCAAATGGTAATAGATGCAGAAGTTGTAGCTCTAAGCAGAGGTGAATCTACATAGCTAATGAGAGGGACTACCCACTATGAGCTTTTGAAAATTAGTCTAAGGTTATAATGAATTTTAGCAGTGCCCCTCTTGATTTTCCTTATGCCCCGACCTTTATCTTGATAGTCTAAGCTTATTAACCACGTTCATTTCATAAGACTTGAAAATGTTACATAGATATGAGCATGAAAGATCGATACTATTTTCTTTTATGTACAAGTCCATACCTGCTATGTACAAATCCATAAAAAATCATATGTTACAATGTTAAGAAAACCAATCAATTTTTAAAACCAATTAAAGGTTTTTTTGTTTCATGAAGATATATTCTATCGAATTGTCATCTTTCTTTTTTTTTTTTAGTTTCAATTTCAAGCAAATTTGGATTTCAAAATCGGAAAAATTATCTTATCCATATAAGTTATTCGTTATTCAAGATTTTTATTATTTCTTTCCCCTTTTTCATTTTTAGGAACAATATCTTATATTTGTATTTATATTATGTTTCTCACTATTGTTATATTTTGTTTCTTTGAGTTGTATTTATCAGTGTTATACATTTTTAGTATAAAAATGAGACAATTATAAATAAAGTTATGGTGAAAATATGTCAGTCGACAAATTGTATATTACATTGTATTTTTTTAGATTTATGATGATATTCTTTTAAAATATTTTATTTCATGTAGTTTATTTATATGGTTTTTATATTAGATATATTAACATTATGCTTTTAGTTTGGGCGTTTTAACAATGTTAATATATAACATAATGTCGACAAAAATTTTTTTCCCCTGATGAAATGATCTTTCTATTCACTGCTGGCTCTAAGGGAAGTTGTTTTACAAGTAAAGAGATCGGGCTATAAGCATATGATCTTGAAGGGAGATAACAAGCAACTATAAAATCTTATGAGGAAGAAAACATAATTGAAGACTCATATGCATAAGCTACTCAATGGACTATCAACCATAAAAGAAGACATTGCACAATTGGTAGTTATGATTGTAGAATTCAGATTCATATGGATCAAAGAGCATAAAATGAGGCAGCTATTGCTCTAGCGAGGCAAGCAAGGTCAACAATAAGTAATTATTGAATAAAGTGGATGCAAATGAACCGGTCTGTACAACTTTTGAAATGACTGAAATGCTTGTTAAAAAAATAGAAAGGATTGAAAAAGTTTCTAGTTCTAAATAAAAATTTATTCATTTTCTCTTTTTCTACGAATATACCTGCAAAAGCCCTAATTCACTATCAAATCCCAAATAAATGGTGGTTCCATCGTTGCTGGCCACAACGTCACCTCTGATCGTGGCGGTGTGATCTCATAGACTAGCTTATGATTTAATCCCTTCCAATTTCATCTAATTCAGAATGGACTCAACAATCTCTCACCCTTTGATCCTCTTAATTTTGATGATAAAAATCATTCTCTTCCTCAAGAATCCATGGCTAGTACTAAGGTAGTTGGAGTTGAAGTCGCATAACAACACACTGGATCTCTTGCAGGTTGCCTTCAAGTTGGGGTTGCGATGGAAATCACCGCCTCTGCAGTTGCTGGCTCTAAGGTAGTCACTACCTAAGCTGATGAAGATATGCTGCTTAAAGGAATAACCACAACACAGACTGATGCTAACCTTTGTTAGAACATTAGGATCTTAGAAAAAGCCCTTGTGTTTCACTCCTCCGGCGACTCCACCAAAACCGAGCACTTAAGTGGGAACAAAGCTTATACTTTCGGCAACCAGATACCATCATTTTGGTCTTTCCTTCATGAAGGATTAGGGGATGGGGAAAAGAAGAAGAACAACCTAAGAGAAAATAAGTTCATGGGAAAAAGAAGAAGAACAACCTAAGAGAAAATAAATTCATGCCCAATCTACTACTGGTGAGTCTACCTCCCCCAGCCTTGAGATTAGACGGTTCTGTCAGATTTTTATGGGCGGGTAAAATGAATGCAACCTCTCATAACTTATATCGTGTTGCTGATCCAATATACCATATCGATGAAAATCCTCATGTAATCACTCCTAGAAAAGTTCTTTTGTTAGGACCAAATAACCATGACCAATATGTCACTGGAAAAATTCTATAGATGTTTTGCACCTCAAGGAGGGTTAGTACACATTGTTGTCAATACAAAATACTATGGAGAACTCTCCATATAAAACACATCTATGGACTATCTTCCATCACTCAAATATGATTATGGGATAAATCATCAAACAAGACTTAATACATTGGTTTATGACTCTCCATCCAAAGACATTGCATATCACACACTATCTCATATTGCAGAGACACAACTTTTTGCAAGGTGAGACAATTTAAGAGATTGATGAAGTTGATTACAAGTCATCTAGAGGTGGAAGGCTTATCAAACTTACTCAGAGACTCTAAGAACACGAATAGCAAATGGTAATTAGGAGAGGGAAGCATGGCCACAGAGGACATGGTTCTCATTCAATTCCATACAAGCGATGTCTTTTTTTTGTAATCCTCTTCTTTGTCCGTGTTAAGCTTATATTAAGTGTTATAATATGAAGCTCGTGGGCCTACAAGTGATGGCCCATAAGACGGTTGAGTGACACAAGGGTCTTGGTGGGAAGACTAGCGATGACGTGTCCTGCTTGGAAAACAAGATATATGATATGTAAACAAAAAGATACAAAATAATATGCAAGATTGCTGAAAATATGAAAGAATATTTGGAAGTTTTGAAGATATTTGTCAAAATCTAAGATCAGGTAAAGACATTTAAAAAAAGAGAAGTTTGTGAGAAAAAAGAAAGGAAAAAACAGAGAGCGTTGAGAGCTTAAGTTTAGCGTTGATCTAGGTATTTGAGGAATTGAATGGTGTGGAACTAAAGGATGTCAAGTAATTCCGTTTAGATAAAGTTCATTGTAAGTTTGTCTTATCATATCTAATAGAGATTTGAGAACGTAGGCAAGTTGCCAAGTCTCGTGGAAATTTGTTGTGTGTTCATATTCTCGTTTCTACAATTGGTATCGAGCAAGTTCTCAATAGAGATTTAGTTTAAGTTACGGGTAGATCTTGGATTATAACGAGAATATGACACAAGATAAATTTGTGTCACACAGTTTGTTTATGTTGGATTGATTGAACTATGGACATTGGAAGACCAGAATACGAGCACACATAAGGAGAATTGATGAGGATGCATGGCAATGGTTGAGTTGAATTGTACATAACCTACTACAGAAACAAAAGACAACAAAAAAGTTCTCAACCGAAGGATAAGTGGACAAAGTCTGACAAACAAAAATCCATGTTTAACGCAAAAACTCTAGATGCATTTTTTAGCTCTGTGAAGGATAATTAGAGCAGTTTGATACAAAGTTATGCCTCAGACAAAGAATCATGGGATATATTGCAAAATTCTTTTGAAGAAACTTCTAATGTCAAAAGAACAAGTTTGGACTTACTAGCATCAAAGTTTGACAACATTTAGATGGGTGATGATGAGAAGATAACAAAGTTTAGTTCAAAGCTAATTACTATTGCAAACGAGGCAAAGGGGTTAGGAAAGAAATATAAAGATTTTAAATTAGTGAAGAAGCTTATGCGATGCTTGCCTACCAAGTTCTCAACACAAAAAGTAGTGACAAAGATGGCGATGAATATTGTTGTACTGAAGTTTGATAAAGCAGTAGGGATGCTCCACACTGAGGAGATCGAGATGGAATCTAACACATTAAGGTACATAGAAGTTTGACGCTTACAACTGATGAGAACAAGCAAAAAATTCAGAAGCTTGAAGAAGTCCTTTTCTTGATGATACAGAAACACCAAGAGGATATGAATGTCATGTTTAAAGCGTTCACAAAAAATTATCTAAAAGAGAAGAGGTCAGAAAAGCTATGGAGTTAAGTACTACAAATGTCATGATATTGGTCATATCAAATCAGTTTGTCCATCATTCAAAAAAAGGGAATCAAGTGTAATAGGTGCTACAAGTTGGGTCACATAAAAGCATATTGTGTTAACACACCAAGAATAAAGAAGAAGTTGATTCGAAGCTTGAGCAATACAAAATCAGAAAGTGATGAAGATGACTTAATTTTTTAGCCTTACATGGAGTTATAGAATATGAGAAGCGAAGCAAAAAACAAAAGTATGAGGACGTCTGTGTAACAAAGGAAGAGCTTATTGCATTGAACATTGATTCTAAAAGTGACAACGAGTTGAATATTCAAGCCGAGTACAAGAAGCTTTATGAGAGTTATGTTAAATTAAGTTTTGATAACCTTCAGCTGATTAGATATAAGAGGCTCGATGTTTGAAGCCAAAGTGAACATAATGGAGTTAGAGAAACATAAAGGAAATTGGCGAGAAAAAAAGAAAAGAAACATAAAAGAAATGTCACAACTAAGATGTCATCTTCTGAGAGACAGGAATAAGAAAAAGATGGAGTTGCAGGAAGCTCTCGTGCCAAAACAAGAGAAAAAAGAGCTTGGATATGAGCTAGATGACACATGGAGAAGGATTCTCATGTTAAATAAAGGAAGCTCATCACAAGTGAATAATCTTATAAATGAACAAGGACATTCGAAACTCAAGAAGAATGAATCAAAGAGCACGTTGCAGCAAGTTTGTCCTATGATCTGATCAAGTAAAACATCAAATTCATGGATTTGTTGGGATGTGGAGAGTTTGGCCATAAAGGAAGACATTGTCTTGTGTTCAGAAATCAAATGTACAATTCCTAGAAGAGAGGATTGTGCTTCATGGAACCTGGTAGATGCTGCAAATTCTGCATAAGAAAACGTGATTTATATGCCGAGTGTTCAAATTGTTATCAATGTATTCTTGATATGAGACTCGTGTCACAAGATGAAGTTGTGTCACACAGCAAGACAAGCATGTCATGTTTTTATCAGAGTGTGTCCTTAAACAGGGGGAGATTGTTATGAAGGGATACAAAGGGAGTGTCTTGATTAGTTTGAGTTGACACACTTAAATAAAAAGGGGGAGATTGTTAGAACGTGAAGCTCGTGTTCATGCAATTGATGGCCCAAAAGATAAGATGGTTGAGTGACACAAGGGTATTGATGAGAAGACTAGCGATGACGTGTCATACTTGGAGAACAAGATATATGATATAGAAACAAGAAGATACGAAGAATATGCAAGATTGCTAAAGATATGAAAGAATATTTGGAAGTTTTGAAGAGATATGTCAATATCTCAGATTGGGTAAAGACATAAAAAAAGAGAAATTGTGAGAAAAAATAGAGGGAAAACACAGATAGTGTTGAGCTTAAGATCAGTTTGATCTAGGTGTTTTAGGAATTGAATGATGTCGAACTAAGAGGTGTCTTAGTGTCGAGTAATTCTATTTAGACAAAGTTCATTGTAAATTTGTCTAATTATTTTTAATAGAGAATCGAGGACGTGAGCAAATTGCCAAACTGCCAAACCTCGTGGAAATTTGTTGTGTGTTCATATTCCCGTTTTTACATTAGGTATATGTTTTCTCTATCTTAAGATTTAACTTAGGATGTTATTTTTTTAGCTTTATCAAACTTTTTAAAACTCTGTGATTCTTAAGCTACAACTTGTATTTTTTGCTTTACACATTTAATTTGAATGTCCTAAAAAAAGAGAGTAAGAAAGTATTATTGGATTTATAAAGTAAATGGGTTTATTTATTGTTATTAACTTTTTCGTCCGTTTTTATTAATAAAATTTAAAAATCGAGGTTTTAGTGGAATAACTGGAGAGATTTAGGGGTTTAATATAAAAAAATCTCTTAAAATATATGTTTGTCGCAAGGAGAACGTCAGAAAAAGAATATATCATATTTCTTCTGGAAAACGATGCTCTCAAGAGTAAGAAACTTAGCCGCCACCAACCCTAAGAATCTTTGATCTCTCCGGTGCCGCTCAATGGAGGCCACCATCGGTGGCCCACCTCTAGAATCGCCTGAGCCGCCTGATGCTCTCTGCTCTCTGCTCGCATCGACCATCAGTTTTCACTGTCGTTACGGGTTTCTTTGTTGCATCTGCAAGTGACTCCTCTACCATTCTCTCAGGCCACAATCGTGGCTCCGTCCACCATATCTTCCGTGCTCTTGTTGGATCTACTGTTTGCTCCCGTCGCTTTCTCCCAAGAGTCCTTTGCCTGCTCAAGATTGGTTTAGGGGAAGATTCACCTCTGGTTTTACGAAAGCTCGACCGTAGGCACCATGTCCCTTCTCCTCTCTGACGGTTTCTTGGTCCACTCCGACGCTTGCCATGAATTTGAATGGGTTACATTCCTTTTACCCCGATTTCTTCGGATTGATATGTTCTCAAAGCAAGATTTGAGGAAAGCGATGACTCTCTTCACTAGATCTACCTCTCACGGTTCACCGGCCTCAGACTCCGCTGGAACCACCTTTCAGAGCAAATAAGTTCAACACAAAACAATCCAAAGACCTCTCTTGAAAAGGACTCAAAGATCAGTTAGATATCCTCGCTAGCTATTTGACATGCCTCCTTCTCTACACCGATGCGACTTGTCGTCGATGTGACTTGTCACAGATGTGCCCACCTGTGAGTTTAGATGTGGATCCCTTCTATTTGGCTGCAGCTATATCTGACTCCCCTTCTTGTCCGGTTAACCGGATGTTGCGGAACTGTGCCTTGAGTGCCATCGAGTAGGGAAAAGAGTGGTCAAAGGAGAGGTCAAAGGGAAGAGCTTATGGGCTTCAACTAATCCATCATATTTTGTTTATGGCCCAATTATATCAAAGCTTAATTGATCAATTATTGGACCAAATCTATTGGGTCTCAATTCGTCTGATATATAGTGGTTAAGTGAAATACAAAATTTATTATTAGACCATCATAATGTTTCTAATGTAAAATTTTCTATTGCGTAAAGAATAAAATTAGATTTAAAGTGTTTATCATGTGAATGTGGTATAATATTTTTTATTTTCTTCGCTATGGAGAGATTTATTCCTCATTATTGCTACATTTTACTACAATTGCACTCTTCTATTTTTGTATGTATCTCTATAATGTTAGAATTCAGTTCCAAGATTAGTTACTCTACGATAGATCTAGTAGGGTTCCAGAACCCATCCAGCCCGATCGAATGAGGATATTATCATGGAATTGTCAAGGGACGGATGCTAAAGCTACAACCCGCCGACTAGAAGAAATGTGCCAGTTATACTCTCCATTTTTTTTTCTTTTGGAAACTAAGAACAATCGAAATTTCCTACAAGACCTCTAAGTCCCACTTGGGTTTGATAGTTTGCTTACAGTGGATCCAATTGGTTTGAGTGGAGGTCTTGCCTTATTTTACTCTAAGGATTTTCTGGTTTTTGTATTAAGTATGACAGATCGCTTAATGGGTGTTAAAACAATTATCGATGGAAAGTGAGTACACTTGACTTTCGTGTATGGAGATCCAGTGATTGAATACAGAGGAAACGTTTGGGAACGTATTACCCGTATAGCCACCAATAGAAATGGGGCATGGTTCACTATTAGAGATTTTAATGAAATTACAGGAAACCATGAAAAACATGGCGGAAGACGTCGATCAGAAGCATCCTTTCTCTCATTCTGTGCGATGATCAACTGTTTCAGGTTGATTAAACTTCCCCACAAAAGGAATCATTTGTCCTAGGTAGGAAAATGGAAAAGTGGAATGGTAAAGTGCAGACTTGATAGAGCAATGGGAAATGAAGATTGGCATAGTCTTTTTCTGTACACTATCATTGAGTACTTAAAGATGTGGGGTTTGGACCACATACCAATAGTGGCCAACATTCAAAAAATTCTCCAAAATTTTGGGAGATCATTCATGTTTGATAAACGATGGATAGACAAACATGGACTATTAATAGCTCAGGTTTTTGCCCGAGAAAACACTGTAAGCAGATAGAAGCATACATTGTACTGGTTCGGGATCAAATCCACATAGACCAAAGGTTGCACGCAAACTATCTGATCAAATGCGAGCTAAAACGAAAAAGAAGGTTTGTAGATTGATGCAGCAATTCGAAATCAAGCAAGCACGAAACAAAGAAATGCATGAGTTGTAAATCAATTAGAGGAAAATGCTAGGTATTGGGTGTTCTAAGAGAAATCATTTCATCATGATTATAGATTTATTGTCAGGGAAACTTTTAAGGACCGTCTTGAACTCAATTCACAATTTTATATTCAACATACTTCCGTAGCCCCAACTACCTATTTTGAAGGATTCTAGACACTAACTTCTGTTGAGTTTTGAATCCTAAACATGCATTCTAAACAGGAATTGATTTGTTCACAATTGCTTACACATCAACTTCCGTTGGTCTAAGACAATTTACTCACTTATCTTCCTTTCAGGAATTTCATCAAACACTTTCGGTGCGAAAATATCCTAGGTTCAAGAACTAGCTAATCAAGCCAATTCAAGCATTAAACACAAAGACAAGCGAAGATCAATTGATAATTCCCGGATCTAACAACCTTGGTCTGCGAATCGTGACAAGGATCGATCGATCCTGGATAAGAATTGATCGATCTCTGTCATTCTGCCAGGATGTTTCAACTCTTCCATAATGCTTCCTTCGATGCTTGAAATTTGTCCAAAATGTGATATTTCCGCACAATCAAGCTCATTACCTGTAAAACACTAAAGAACACAAAACTGCTCCAAAGAGAACTAAATAAATACTAAAATACCATATATCTCGACTAAAACCACAATAAAATCCTCTAAAATACGAATACATCAAATCCCCCGGACTTGAATCTTTGCTTGTCCTCAAGTAAAGGAAACGAAGATTAAGTCTACGGGAAAAGAAGTTTGAAAACAAAATGGACCTTATGCTATTAGTAGACCTTACTCTGCACTACTTTCGCTGACCACATAGACTTAGGACAGTTAGAACGTTCTCCCCTAGAATCTCTGCATGACCTCCCAAGCCCATCCATATCCGAACTCTGAACCTACAAGCTTAGCATTCATGTTAATAACTCCATACATTCATTCAAATAAGCGTGAGACTTTTTCACCAAAGAACTCATAATCAGAAATAAAGGCTAGGTAATCAAAGGGCTTTTAGTGGTGAGGCTTAAAGTGTTTCGGGGTATCAAATCTTCGCCAGGATGTAAAACATTAGGCAAAATCGCAGGATAGAAAGAGTATATTAATATCCATGCCCCCTAACTATCCAAGTACAAACCACCAAGTCAAAGTAAACCAAATATTTGCAATCTTCAGGGTGCATTTAAACAAAAAAATAACATGTAAATACTAATTTCTACACCATATATAAATAAAAAGAAATGAATCTTCGTTATATATATATACACGAAATTCTAGTAGAAATTAGCAATACAGTGGCATTTTTTAATCTTAGAACCCATACAGCAAGAAGAAATGCAACACATCCATCTAAACCTCTAAAACGCCCAACACCGAGAAATCAGATACTCAGGACCGTGTCTAAACCACCTAAATTGTTCAATCCTACCTAAGTAATTAGAAGGATCCTGTCTACCATATTCTCTCCATTATTTTTACACTTATGTGCATATAAGATCAAAGAGAAATGCATGGGGATTCAATGAGACAAAGTGAAGGTGTGGTGCCAGACTAAGAATGAGTCTGATCACTCAGGATTATCGAAAAGAGTGGTAGAAAAATGGGGATGTAATCCTGGATGATGGGTTTGATTTCCTTATTTCAAGTTCCTGGATCAAAGTAATTAAGTTCATTAGTAAGCCAGATAAATAGAGTTAAAAACATTTCAGACAAAAGCCTGAGTTCCAGAGATTTCTGGCGGGGAATTTGGGCATGAGGTATTCTGGTTTGCCTGCACTAGAAGCTCAAGCGAAATAGTCAATAAGAATAAAAATGAAGTGAAATGTACAGAGATAATAGTCTAAAAATCATCATAAAGCAAAAATAATCCATAGGGACTAACTCAATAAAACATAAAACTGACTCAAACAACACACCAAAAGAAAAGAAAAAACATAAGTAGCCTCTTCCAGACTAATCTCACACCGTCTCGGTGTAAAACAAATCCAAGAAAGGGGTAAATAGCAGAAAAAAGAAATTTCCAAATAAAAAAAAATAAAACCAAAAGAAAAGAAAAAGGAAAGAAAGTCTATTGTGCTGCTCTGGAACTGTTGGGCCTAGCTCCTGGTCTGGCTCTGGGACGCTTGTCCACATCTCCGCAGGCATAGTCTACTCTTCTCTTGGATCACTACTCGCTCCGTCTAGCCTCCTCTCGCACGAGTGCCTCGAGTGTCTCCTCCTCGTCAGTCTCCTCATCATCTATCTCCTCATCCTCGTCATCAACTGTATCAGCTGCAGATACTGGTCGCGCTCTGCACCTGATAGCATCCTCTCTAATTGGTCTGTGAGGAGAATAAGAAAGTAAATGCCCAATCCGGGAGAGCCCCTTGGCAAAACGCAGCATGAGGAAACTCGTCCTCTAATGACTCTATACCATCCAAGCTCTGAACTCCGCAGCTGAAGCAGCAGGTGGCGATGGTGGGTCTAGCTCATAAGCACTGAAATCCTCCGGAAACAGCTCCACGATCTAAGGATTCGTAGGTGCAGCAGATGGAAGCATATGTCCCTCATAGTTAGCATCATCATAGTGGTCCCCAGTAGGATCTAAGGAACCCTTCTTCAAAGAAGGGGGACATGGGCAGAGACGCTCTGCAGGTGGTAGAAATTCAACTCTCCGTGAATCAGAAATGGATGTCAGATCTGGGCATGGCAGCTCAATGTACAGAGATCACTGCTAACGATCCTGAAAGCGGTAGATAAAAGGTCTCAAATCATCAATGAGCTGCTTCCAAGGAGAAGCTAAGATGGCACAGTCCACGAGATACTTCCCATCGAGGAAAGCAAAGGTATGTCTCTCGCCACACCAGATCTTCAACTGCTTAGGGAGTTTGAAATCCATCCTCTGGTAACCAGTGAAATCAAACTTCACAAAGCATAAAAGACGAGTGATAAGAGCACCTGCAACAATAGACATCTTATCAGAAGAAACCACCTTGAAGAATCCTAACTTGTCAGCAACTACCGCGGCCATGTTCAGATTCGTAGTCGCTACATAACGAAGCTGAGCTCTAAAATCCTAAGTGTGTCTAACGTCAATGAACAGAAGACCCAACTCATCTTTGGTAACAGCAGCCTGAATAGACTTGGCATAGATATGGGAGCTAAGGACCTTGGTTGCGAGTCTGAGAACAGGACTGCGAATATGAGACTGCTTCGCACTCCTAGAAACAAATTGCCTAGGAGCAATATAGTTCCAGAACTCGTCGGACCTCGGAAAATGTGGGACGGAAGTAGCTCGACCCTGCACAAAACCAAATACTCGTGCCAATCTATAAGGGAAATAGAGTGGAACTGACCCTGCATGATGAAAGAGAATGTACCTTGGTCCACTACAGGGTTGCTAAGATCCTGATAGACGAGGCGTGCAGATGCCAAGAACTCTCGGCAAAGCTAAGGGTAGACGTACTCCTGAAGCTCTAACAAGCCTTGGAGTCCCATCCTCTGGAAGAGGTCAAAGAAGTCTTGTTGAGTACCCAATGCCTCAAGGAGGTCGTTGTCAATGATACGGGTCATTGGGAATGTGATATGCCCCAAATCCTACAAGAACTGCAAGTCTTGCCCGTCCCATTCTTTAGTAATAGGACGGTTGGCGGGATGTGTGAGATCGTTCCTTATAAACCGCTCATGTAGATTAGAGCTAGACCACTTCTTTGTCTTAGGGACCTCTCCGATTTTTCGTATACCCAAATCTTGCGAAAACGAACACTTGGAAACCAAATTAGTATCAAAGTCCAAACACTACAAACACAAAAACTATTCTCTCTATTGCAAAGAGCAATGTTCCTGTAGAAATCAAACTCATAGACATCTAAGCATGCGTATGACAGTTCACAAAGCAAAAACATCAGTAACTTATCCAATTTTCGTTGTGCAATCATAATCCAAGTGAAACTCATCAAATTCATTGCAACCAATCATCAATATATGTATAAATCATTCATATAGATGCCAGAAAAGAATAATATCATCAATAAATCAGGCAAATCATCAAGAACATGCATTCTCACAAACTCCTGGCGTTCGAAATGTGAAATCAGAAATCACAAAATTCAATCCCTAAATTATTGAATTCAAATGAAATCCTACTTCTAAACATCATAGAACATGTATATAGCATCATTCAAGCACCAAACATCAATTAAAAATCAAAGAAACAAAAGTTCCCAAAATCACCATAAGAAGTGACGAAAACTGAAGTGATGATTGCGAACACATACCTACAAATTAGCAAAAAATGATCAGATAGAATGAAAGAGGGTGAAAAACTAATGAATTTAGGCTCAAAAATCACTCTGATCTGTTAAGTTTTGATGAAAAACGAGATTGAGAGGTGATTTTTCATTTTTGAGAGAAAGAGAAGTTATGACGAAGAACCTGGTTTGGTCGTGTGTATATTGAGTTTTCATGACAGGGATCGATCGATTGTGGTGCAGGGATCGATCGATCCTTGTCTTTCTATAAAGGTGCGAAATATGTCAAGGATCGATCGATCCTGATGCACGGATCGATCGATCCTTGTCTTTCTGTCCAAACGCAGTTGTTTCTGCAATTCCAAAGCCAAAAACACAAAGAAATCGAAAACACCAAAAACGAAAAACACTGAAAATCTAGCTAAATGAAAAAAAAAACTACCTAGTGAGTTGCCTCACACTCAACGCTTGTTTAAAGTCTCGAGCCTGACTGTAATGCGATCAAACGGCAGGTGGATCCGTTAAAGGAACTCGCATTCCTTCTTTGGGTGGCACGTCTGCAATGTATGGGTTTAATCTTTGGCCATTCACAGTGAATCTCCGTCCGTTGTCTTCAAGAACGACAACTCCATATGGTTGAACTTCAGCAATCATGAATGGTCCCGACCAACGCGATTTGAGCTTTCCTGGAAACAGTCTCAAACATGAGTTAAATAAGAGTATCTGATCTCCTGCAGCGAAATGGCGTGGAATAATCATTTTATCATGGAATGATTTTGTCCGTTCTTTGTAGATTCTTGTGTTCTCATAAGCATTCAAGTGTATCTTATCGAGTTCGTTGATTTGAATCATTCGCTTCTCAATTGCATGCTAGATGTCGAAGTTCATCAACTTCATAGCTCATAATCCATTTTATTCTAACTCAACAGGCAAATGACAAGACTTCCCATAGACTAGATGATATGGAGTTTTGCCTAAGGGAGTCTTAAACGCAGTACAATATGCCCATAGTGCCTCATTAAGCTTCACAGTCCAATCTTTTCGCGTTCTGCCAACTATCTTCTCCAAAATTCCCATTAATTTCCCTGTTGTAAATCTCCACTAGACCACTAGCTTGAGGATGGTAAGGTGTAGCTACCTTATGTTAAACTTCATGCTTCTTCAATATACTCTCAAAAAACATGTTGATGAAGTGAGATCCCCCAGCATTTATGACAACTTTGAGAACTCCAAATCGCGGGAAGATCACTGATTTTAACATCTTTAAGACGATCTTAGCATCATTTGTAAGGCTAGCTAGCGCTTCAACCCATTTGGACACATAGTCCACAACAACCAATATGTATTGATTTCCATAGGATGGTGGGAATGGTCCCATGAAATCAATACCCCAAACATCAAATTCCTCGACTTCTAGGATGAAGCTCTGAGGCATCTCGTTCCTTTTGCTGATATTACCTTTTCTCTGACAGGCATCACATTTGGAAACAAAATCATAGACGTCTTTGAACATAGTAGGCCAACAAAAACTTGCTTGAAGTACCTTCGAAATTGTCTTGAAGGTAGCGAAGTGTCCAACATACTCTGAACCATGGCAATGATAGAGAATACCCTGTACTTCTGACTCTGGAATGCACCTGCGAAAAAGTCCATCAGAACATCTCTTGTAGAGAAACGGATCATCCCAAAAATAATGTCTGACGTCTCTAAGAAATTTTTTCTTCGCATAGCCTGCGAAGTTTGGTGGCTTTACTTCGGAACTAAGATAGTTCGCAAAGTCTGCGAACCAAGGAATCTTATCATGGATCTATCTAATGGAAAAAACATCCGCTTCATTCAGATACTCATCCTCCAGCAAGGTTATCATGTAGACATTCTCCTCTGGAAGACTATCATCAAGTGGAGTCTCAATTTCCACTCGCAGACGAGAAAGGTGATCAGCTACACCATTCTCGATGCCTCGTTTGTCACGAATTTCCAGATCGAATTCCTGTAACAGCAATATCCATCTCAACAGTCTCGATTTAGCATCTTTTTTAGACATAAGATACCTCAAAGTCGCATGATCGGTATGAAAAATGACTTTGGATCCCACCAAATATCGTCTGAACTTCTCAAATGCATAAACCACAGCCACTAGCTCCTTTTATGTAGTTGTATACTTGATCTGAGTGTCATCAAGTGTTCTGTTAGCATAGTAGATTACATGGAGCTTCTTATCTTTTCTTACCGCGTAGTCATTGGCGTCACACATTACCTCAAAAGGTAAATCCCAATCCGGTGGCTGCATAATTGGAGTGCTGAATAGTGTCTCCTTGATTGTTTGAAAGGCTAACAAACAATCATTATCAAAACCGAATTTGACATCCTTACAGAGAAATCGAGTCAGAGGTCTAGCTATCTTGGATAAATCCTTGATAAACCGTCTGTAGAATCCTGCGTGTCCAAGGAAGCTGCGAATATCCTTGATAGATGTAGGAGGTTGCAAGCTCGTCATCACCTCTACCTTAGTTCTGTTAACTTTGATGCCCCTCTCTGAGATTTTGTGGCCAAGTACAATCCTATCCTGCACCATAAAATGATACTTTTCCCAATTCAAAACTAAAATTTTCTCTTCACATCTTTCTAAACCCTACAAAGGTTAGACAAACAGTTAGTAAATGAAGAACCATATACAGAAAAGTCATCCATGAAGACTCCATGATATCTTCGATCAAATATGTGAAGATAGATATCATGCGGCGTTGGAAGGTCACAGGTGCATTGCATAGTCCGAATGGCATTCTCCGGTAAGCATATGTCCCACAAGGACACGTGAATGTAGTTTTTTCCTGGTCCGCCGGGTGGATAGAAATCTGAAAGAAACCTGAAAGAAACCTGAAAGAAACCTGAATAGCCATCAAGAAAACAGTAGTAAGGATGATTGACAAGTCTTTCAAGAATTTGATTAATAAAAGGAAGTGGAAAATTATCCTTTCTCGTGGTCGAGCACATCCTGTGGTCAGTGATAGTCCTAGTGGGAATGAGCTCATTCTTCTCGTTAGTGATGACAGTGATCCCACCGTTCTTTGGTACCACGTGTACTGAACTTACCCATGTACTGTTAGAGATGGGATAAATCACACCTGCACCCAAAAGTTTCCGAATCTCCTTCTTGACAACTTCCATCAGCTTAGGGTTGAGTCTTATTTGATGTTCGATAGAATTTTTGGATTCATCCTCCAAGTGGATCCTATGCTTACAAAGATCTGTAGAAATACTTGTGATATCATCCAAAGAATATCCCAATGTTTTTCTGTACTTCCTCAACTTCGAAAGAGGTAAGGACGTCTTAGCATTGTTCAAATTAGCATTGACAATCATAGGGTATGTAGAGTTAGGACCTAAGAAAACATACCTTAGTCCTGCAGGTAGTGGCTTGAGTTCGATTTTTGGAACTTTCAGCTCACTCCAATCAGCATTCGAGCTCACCAATAAAGAGGTAGATGTCACAGGAGATGGATCTTCGAGCTTGATGTATGCGACCTGCTTCTTAATAGTAGGTGCCGAGTCCAGCAACGCGACAACCTTAGATGTATCTTCATTCAGAAACCCATATTCACCTTCAATCTGAGTCAGAGCAACTCGTAGTGGACCCTCAGTGTACAAATCTTCAGCAGAGTCTTTAATCACATCAACAAGTGTGTCAACCCAAAACGTGTGCCCATCAATGGTAGGCTTTTCATGGATTTATCAATGTTGAACTTCATAGTCAATTTCCCAAGTGGAGATCTATATGACCGTTCTACACGTCAATCATAGCTCTCACAGTAGATAAGAACGGTCTTCCCAGGATAATAGGATCTTTGGGTTCTTCTTCAATTTCCAAGACTATGAAATCCGTAAACACATATCCCTCTCCAACGACAGTGGTAATGTTGTCTAGAATACCCACTGGTTTTCGAATCGATATATCTGCAAGTACCAATAACATTCTTGTGAGCTTGTAGTTTTTCAGATTCAACCGCTGAGATACTGACAAGGGAATTACACTGACTCCTGACCCCAAATCAAAAAGACATCGCTCAAAAATAAGCGATCCAATCCTGCAAGGTAATAGAAAAGGACATGGTTCCTCGCATTTCTCCGGTATGATGTTCTGTAGAATTGCGCTATACTCCGCAGTAAGCACTCATACACCTTGTTCTAAGGTCATTCTATCTGAAAGAATCTCCTTCATGTACCTCTTAAGAGAAGGTACCATCTTGACTGCCTCTACGAAAGGCAATCATACATGTAACTCACCAATTAGAATCTTTAGCATCTCGTACTCGCGTTCTTTGATCTTTTAACGGGGTCTTGACGGATATGGAGGCTTAAGGATATAAGGCGGGGGTGGTAAATAGTCTTCCTCAACCTCCAGTGGCTTCTTCACGCCATGACATGGAACGATCGATCCTAGTGCAGGGATCGGTTAATCCCTGTCCTTATGGTCTGAGGCGTAATTTTTCAAGGATTGATCGATCCTAGGCTAGGGATCGATCGATCATTGCCCTTCTGTTTTGGACGAGTTTTCAACTCTTTTCTACTTCGAAAAGTGATGGCATTGCAGTATTCTTTGGGGTTCTTCTTTGCCAAGAATGACGCCCGTAGGGGCTTTGTTGCTCGCAGAAGTCTAAGCAACATGTGTTTCCAGCAATTTCATATGAGTATTCAATGTCTCGAACTTCCCATTGAGATCATTGTACATGTTATCCACTTTCTGATTTATGTACGCAACGGTCTTGGTCTGATTCTCGAGCACTTTAGGTAGCATTTTCTTTAGCTCGCTATCTTGGGAAGATGTGGAAGCATGTCCTTGGTTTTGATTTTGATAACCTGACTGGTAATTTTTCTTGAAACCTCCTAAACCATATTGTTGCTTTTGTTGATAGCCACTGTTACCAAAACCACTATTCTGAGTCTGATTCTTGTTATGATATCCAGAATTGAATACACTTTGATTTTGTTGGTATGGCTTGTTCTGGAATTGGTTATGTCGATTGAAACTTCTGTTTCCAAATTTTCCTTAACCTCCAATGAAATTAATGTCTGCCTGACCACCATTCAGCTCTTCAGACATGAACTCTTGATACATTTGTCCCAATATCCGCTCTTGGAACATAGGTGCATCGTTTTGTTCCCCAACAAAGTGTACTCCTTTATGATCTCTTCTCATCAGCTCATCAAGATTTGGCTACAGATCATCAATCCTCTTTGCATATGCTACTACACTTCCTCTACCTCGATGAAAATCAGACCTGCGATTAGCTTGGCTATTTGCCATATTATTCACCAGCATGTAAGCTTCTTCTACAGTCTTGGTCATGAAGTCACCATTGCTCGCAGTGTCCATAGCATTCTGATATTTCTCCTCAACTCCATTGTATAAAATATTAAGGAGATTCCAATATGTGAAACCATGATGTGGAAAATCATTGGTATACTCCTTGAATCTATCCCAAGTTGCATGGAAACTCCCAGTACCCAATTGGTGAAATCCAACGATCTTGTTTTTGAGAGACATAGATCACGACTTCGTTAAGAAATGCCCCCAAAAGGTTACCTTAATCGCTTCCCAAGTAGTCAATGAATTCGGTTCTAGACTGTTATTCTAGCTCATAGCCTTGTCATTTAATGAGAAGAAGAATAACCTGCATTTCAGAGCTTCAACAGGTATCCCATTGTGCTGAATAGTATTGCAGATGGCTTCAAATTTGTCCAGGTGGTATATAGGGTTCTCAGAAGGCAACCCATGGAATTGATTCTGCTGCACCAAGTTAATGAGACCAGTCTTGATCTCAAAGTGTCTCCTCTTAATAGAAGGCGGACGAATGCCAGAACGATTCGCATAGAAAGCCTTAGAAGTGTCATATTGCATCAAAGTCACCCTTTGTTGAGGTTGATTTGCACCTTGTTTCCCTGCAGCAGCAACATTTTGTTGGCTGAGTTGTTGAACACCAACATTAGCACCACCTTCAGCAGGTGGATCAATTCCTGGAAGAGTTCTAAGGAAGAGAGGATTGTATCGGATCTGAAGGTTCTCCATGTGTTCACCCATAGCGTCTGCGAACTCAGACTCCGGAATATCCTCAAGTACCTTCTTCTTCTTTTTCTGTCTCTCTAGACGTCCAAGTTCTTGCTCAAATTCAAGAAGATTCGTTTTTCCTTGGCTTCTAGTATGAGGTCTGTTCATGCACCTGAAAGAAAAAAAAAAACAAAGAAGAAAAAGAAGAGATTAAACAACGTAAATTAAATGTCTTAGGCACGCAATGATCATAAGTTCTAAGACAACCTATTGGTCCCCGACAACTGCGCCAGAAAATTTGATAGCTCAAGTTTTCGCCCGAGAAAACACTGCAAGCATACAGAAGCGTACGTTGTACTGGTTCAGGATCGAATCCACAAAGACCAAAGGTTGTACGTAAAACTATCAGATCAAACGCGGGCTAAACCGGAAAAGAAGGTTTGTAGATTGATGTAGCAATTCGAAATCAAGCAAGCACAAAACAAAGAAATGCAAGAGTTGTAAATCAATTAGAGGAAAACGCTGGATATTGGGTGTTCTTAGGGAAATCATTTCATCTGGATTATAGATTTGTTGTCAGGAAAATTTTTAAGGACTATCTTGAACTCAATTCACAATTTTATAGTCAACATACTTCCATAGCGCCAACTACCTATGTTTAAGGATTCTAGACACTAACTTCCGTTGAGTTTTGAATCCTAAACATGCATTCTAAATAGGAATTGATTTGTTCACAAATTGCTTACACATCAACTTCCGTTGGTCTAAGAAAATTTTCTCACTTATATTCATTTTAGGAATTTCATCAAACACTTTCGGTGCGTGAAATATCCTAGGTTCAAGAACTAGGTGATCAAGCCAATTCAAGCATTAAACACAAAGATAAACAAGATCAATTGATAATTCCCCGATCTAACAATCACATATTCATGAAATCCCCTATGAGCAACCCTAAACACAACTATAGAACTACTCGCACATGCTAATTAAACAATCACAAAGCAAATCAAAGAGAGACATCATTGTTATTGAATAAAATACAAAGAATGGGTTCAAAATTCTTCTACGATTCGAAGTACTGAAGTGATTCTTCTCCCTTAGATTACAAAGGTTCTCTCTTGCTCACAAACTCAGAAAAACAACATAATGAGAGATAAAACACGAGTATAGGTATTAAGGATGCAATTGGTTCTCGAAATCTCAGTTCAGTTCTAAAAACTTGGTCTGCGAATCGTGACAAGGATCGATTGATCCTGGACAGGAATCGATCGATCCCTCTCATTTTCCCAGGATGTTTCAACTCTTCAATAACGCTTCCTTCGATGCTTGAAATTCGTCCAAAATGTGATCTTTCCGCACAATTAAGCTCATTACCTGTAAAAACACTAAAGAACATAAACTCGCTCCAAAGAGAACTGAATACATACTAAAATACCATATATCTCGACTAAAATCACAATAAAATCCTATAAAATACGAATACATCAACTATAAGAAGCAGTAACAGAAGGATGGGGAACGAATACGTCAGATTTGACAAAACCATTTACCCACCGTATCCAGAGTTGTCGTCATGCCATTTCAACCTGAAAGAAAGGCGCCATCTCCAATACGAAAAAAACTCACAGAAGAACTCAAAGACTGTATCGATCAAGCCCAAACCGACAAACCACTTCTTATGAATCACTGAAGGGATTAAAAGATAAATTAAATAAGGCATTCCATAAGGAAGAAGTACTCTGGAAGCAGAAAAGCAAGATCAATTGGCTGAATGAGGGGGATAAGAATACAAAATTCTTTATGTCTCAACAAAAAAAAGAAGAGCTAGAAACCTAATTATGGAATTAAAAGACCAGGATGGAGTCTGGATAGACAATGAGGCGGGAATCGAGCGAGTGGTGGGTTATTTTAAGGAATTATTTTCCTCCTCAAACATGAGCGAATATGATTGAGTACTAAACAATATTCCTGTGAAGGTTATAGAGAGAATGAATGGGGTTTTGACAAAGGAATTTTCCGAGGAAGAAATAAAGAGAGCCCTATTTTCAATAAAATTGGAAAAAGCCCTCGGTCTAGATGGGATGACGGGCCTCTTTAACCAACAGTTTTGGGATATCATAGGCAAAAATCTCATTAGTATGATGAATATTTTTTTCGAGACAAGAAAGTTTGAAAGAAAGCTTAACGAAACTATATGTCTGATTCTAGAAATGGAGAGATCAAGTGAGATAACCGAATTCAGACCTATTAGTCTTTATAACGTAGGATACAAAGTAATATCCAAACTTATTAGTCCTCGTCCAAAGAAATTTCTTTCGGAATTAATTTCCGAGACACAGTCAGCCTTTGTGGCTGGTAGACTAATTACGAATAACATTCTTGTTGCGCAAGAAAACTTCCACGCCTTGAGATCAAATCCAACGTGTAGAAAAAATTTCATGGAAATCAAAACTGATATGAGCAAGGCGTACGATCGAGTGGAGTGGGGGTTCCTAAGAGCCCTTATGGTAAAGATAAGCTTCAACAGTCGATGGTTAAAATGGGTTATGAGCTGTATTACTACAGTGTTATACCGAGTTCTATTGAATGGCGCCCCCAAAGGCCACATACAGCCAACCCGGGACATTAGACAAAGAGACCCAATATCCCTGTATCTATTTATAATGTGTACGTAAGCTCTGGTCGCACAATTAAAAGATGTTGAATGTAACGAGAGGATACATGATCTCAAAATCTCTCGGGTCGGTCTCCCGGTTTCCCACCTCCTCTTCGGCGATGATAGCCTTTAATCTGTCGTACTGAAGAGGCACAAAGAAAATAAATTATTGATATTCAGTAATGTTCGGGAACGATGTTCCGACATCTATAAAATCAATCATCAAATCAACCTTAGGAATATACCAGGAAGGGGGTATGGGAACATACCTAGGACTACCTGAAAAAAATATACGGGTCTAAGGCACAAGTTTTTTGCTTTTATCCAAGATCGTCTCCAGAGCCGAATAAACACCTGGTCGACAAAATTCTTGTCGAAAGGTAGAAAAGAGGTGATGATCAATTCAGTGGCGCATGCCCTTCTAACTTATGTAATGTCGTGTTTTTTGCTCCCCAAAGCAATATGCTCTAAGCTAAGTAGTGCGGTAGCTAAATTCTGGTGGAGCATGAATTCGAATGGAAGGGGAATTCATTGGATTTCATGGGAGAAGTTATGTGTACAATTATCAGAAGGTGGCCTAGGGTTCATAATCTTTGAAGATTTCAACCTAGCCCTTCTAGCAAAACAACTCTGGAGATTATTATGTTATCCTAATTCCCTTGTGAGTAGAGTCTTAAGAGGAAGGTACCACATATACGACAGCCCCTTGGAGATCTTAAAATCTAATTGGTCGTCATATGGATGGCGAAGTATTTTAGCAGCAAAACCTCTTCTACTCTCGGGACTCCGAAAAACTATTAGATAAGGTATGACCACCAAGGTCTGGAGCGAACCTTGGATCCCCGATATTCCAGCTAGACCCCCTATGGAAGTAAATGCCGAGAAAGATTCTCTGTTGTATGTTAATGACCTTATTGATCCGAGCACAAAAGAGTTGGAAATTGATCGTCTAGAGGAGCTATTTGTCCAAGAAGCCATTAAACGCATCAAAGAAACAAGACCAACTAAAGCTTATTCTAGAGATGGTTATAGCTGGTCGTTCACCACTTCTGGGAATTACACAATTAGATTAGGATACTAGGCCGCAAGAGACTTATCTCGCCTTACTTGTGGTCACCTTGTTCAGGGACCTACAGATACAACACTTTTGGCACAAGCTTGGAAATTAAAAACTACGCGAAAACTTAAACATTTCGTGTGGCAATGTTTATCAGGATGTCTGGCAACCTGCCAAAGGCTATATTATAGGCATATAAGATAAAGAATGTCATGTATGTGGCATAGAATAGGAATCTATAAATCATATGTTATTCGAATGCCCTCCAGCAAGACAAGTGTGGGAACTAACGTCTATTCCCTCATCTCCATCCATGTTTCCTCGACCTTCTCTACATGAAAACTTCTCATACCTTTTCTGGGAGGCGAAGAAACTTGGAACAAATGAGGCAGCTCTACATGCTTTCTCTGGGATTTTATGGTTTGTCTAGAAAGCAAGAAACCGCCTCGTTTTCGACAACTTTTTTTTGGAAACAAGCACAAAGTATTCTAGATCACGCCACACAGGAAGCAAACTTCTGGAGCAAGGCAAACGAAGATACACCAGAAGTGGACCAATAAGCACCTGATGAAACCGAGACCCTTGAGGCTAATCCCGTGATTCTTTGGGCTGAAGAAGCACATGTATGTCAAGTTGATGACTCTTGGAGTGCTGATGCTGCATGTAGTGGATATGGTTGGACATATTTTATTGGAAGGCAAAGATATCAATTTGGATATCGATGTGCACAAGCTAATCTATCTTCCCTCCACACAGAGTTGGAAATACTGATGTGGGCTATGAAATGTATAATCGCATCCTCTACGGTAGAGACTATCTTTGCTACAGATTGTATGCAGTTGATCTCGATAGTGTCTAACCTAGAGTAATGACCTGTTTTTGCGTCAGAACCGAGATATTTCCAATCCTTTAAGAAGTTTTTTCTCTTCGTTCCATATTTTTTATATTTCTAAATATTTAAATGTTGTTGCGGACTATCTTGCCAAAAGTTAAACAATATAATTATTATCTAGGTAAGAACCACTGTTGTCTCATTAGAAATGAGATACGGTTATAAAGCTTAGGTTGCCGGAAAAAAAAGCTTAGGTTTTGACACCCAAAAAAAACGCCAGAGAAAGAAGAGAGAGATGGAGAACGCTTTGTCTCAGTCGCCGGCAGCTGAAATCGCGGCGAGGGTATCGTCTCTATTCGTTTATCCAATAAAATCATGCAGAGGAATTTCTTTGTCTCAGGCAGCTCTAACTCCCACCGGTACTAAAACAAACACTAGCACTAACCTCTTCCATTTTTCGAGTTTTGATTTCAATTTTTCCTTTCTGGGATTAACTTGTGAGCTAATTTTGCTTTTGAGTCCAATCTTTTTTGTAATGAAATCGTCTCTTAGTCCGTTTATAAGCGTTCATATATTGGAGTCACTCTTCGTTTGGCTCTGTTTCAGATGTTGTGCTCTTGTTGATGATTTCTCGATCAGTTAAAATTATGGATATTCTTGATTGTGACTCTGGAAGTTCTTAACTTAAAAAAACTGATTTGGTGCTGTCCGAAATGACGTATGCTCTAAAAGTGTCGAAGACTAGAAATGTGAATCATTTAGTGGCTGTTGATCAGTTTCTTCTGTGTAGTGATTTGAATACAGGATAGTGGCTGTTGCTAATGTTGAGACCTCACACGATTAATTTTGAAAGATATTACTGGGGAGAAGTGATTTTGGGGGTTTGGTTTCTTAGGATTCCGATGGGATCGAAACTGGTTGATTGTGAACTCTAAAGGAAGAGGATTGACTCAAAGAGTGGAACCAAAGCTTGCCTTGATTGATGTAGAAATGCCTAAACATGCTTTTTCAGAGGATTGGGAGCCCGACATGAGCTCAAACATGGGTCAGATTGTTTTTATGCCTTCTTTCTTCTTCTTCGTCAGCTCACCTTCTTTTATGAAGATAGTCGTTTGCTCATATTTTTGGCTGCGTTTTCAGTGGTTAGAGCTCCTGGTATGGATGCCCTTAAGGTCTCACTAGCTAAACCCAGGAGAATAGCTGACGGTATCTCAGTTTGGGAATGGTCTGGTTCCGCTCTGGATGAAGGAGAGGAAGCATCTAAGTGGTTTACAAACTTTTTTGGGAAGCCTTGTCGACTTGTTCGTTTTGATTCAGGTTTCATAACCTCAGACTCCATTTAAAGGATTGTGGTTGTGCAAGTTTACGAACAAGCTTACATGTCTGTTGTTTGATTGCAGCCTCTGAGACTAGACCTGTGGATCCAAATTATGCTCCAGGCCACTTCGCGATGTTCTCTGATATGTACCCATTCTTGCTTATATCACAGGTCAGTCACACCATGAATGAAAACGAGAAATCATATTCTGTTTCTTTTTTTGGGTGCTGCTCTAAATAGTCTCATAACGTTTTAAAGGGTTCCCTTGATTCCCTGAATAAGTTTCTAAAGGAGCCTGTACCAATCAACCGATTTAGACCCAAGTATGTTCAAAGGAAAGTCCTAGCTAGTCCCTTAAAAGCTGTTGTTGCTTTTGTAACATCACTTCATAACTGTCGCTGGGAAATGTGGCAGCATCTTCGTTGATGGGTGTGAACCATTTGCTGAAGACTTATGGACAGAGATCCTTATAGACAATTTCACCTTTCGTGGTGTAAAATTATGCTCTCGTTGCAAGGTATATCTAAAGCTTGTCGTAGTTTAGAACTCTATAAACAACTCTACCCTTTTGGTTTTATGAAAAACTTTTTCCCTTTACAATGTTCAGGTTCCTACAATTAATCAAGAAACTGGGATTGGAGGTCAAGAGCCAATTGAGACTCTGAAGAATTTCAGGTCAGACAAAGTTTTACAGCCAAAGAAGAAACCTCAGGGGAAGGTAAAACATTGTGGTCCGTTTTATCATCATGGCAAATGAATATTGAGAGTTTTGAATGATCATTTGAATATAATGCAGATATACTTTGGGCAAAACATGGTTTGGGAAGATAAATCTCATGATGAAACGGGAAAGACGATAAAAGTTGGTGACTTTGTTGTTGTCCTTCGAAAGCTCTCCTCTCCTTCTGAAGCAGCAACTTGAAAAGAGTTGGTTACTTGGTCCAAGAAACTTGCAGATTGTCATAAGCATTGTGCTGATGGAGTAAATTGTAAATTTGACCAATTCGATAATATTTGCCCAAACCATTCTTCTATTAGTTTTGTATATGTGTGTTTTGCTGCCAGAAATAAATATCAAGTCATTGAAGAGTTTAATTAAAGAATGTATGAAACTTTATCATTGTTAGCTTGTAATGAAGTTTCTTCTGCTTTAGACTTAACTTTTAATGTTCAGAATCGGCTTCTGCGTTTATCCATCTTACTGGTTTGGAGGGTCTTCTTCACTTGAAGGTTGAAACTTGATTTGTTTCCTCCTCTTCTGGATTATATTAACTTTACTTCTAATATCTTGTAGAATGTTAATATTCGTTCAAAGTTTCATTTTTTTTTGGGCAAATAGTTCATCTCACTAGAGGCGGGTCCAGGGTTCGAACTCTAGTTTCGTGAGATGACAGCAGAAGTGGTGCAACTACTGGCTCGCTTGCTTCTCTCCCTTATGCGAGATCTCTACTCCTAGAATTCGGGTGTGCCATATGGTTGTCCTTTATTCCCACATTATAATTATTTCAACGGATATAGCACTGAACTAGTAGCATGTTAGCGGTTCCTGGGTCCTATGCCGTTCAATGGCCATTGAATAGTTCATATGGCTGCTCCTGCTGAAATCATTACTCGTTCTCTTGTGCTCTAGCAATTGTACACCCTAGACCACTGCCATGTAGTTAGGTAGTACTAAGTGCTCTATACGGGAAAATAAAAGAAAACTCATTCGGATCCTCTCACATTTTCAATCCTTGTTTAGCGGCAACGTGTAAGTTTCTAATTGGACCTCGCTGCAATTGTTGTTTGATTTAAGGTGAGAAATTAGTTGGTTGTGGGTGCCACTGTGTTAGGCAGAATGCGTGGGTCAGGAGGTTCACATAACCGCACCAGTGGCTTGGGCGGTTCAGACGGTGAGGTGATTCTAGGTTTCAGGTAACCCTTCCCTGTCCTTGAGAATTTTACTTACAAGATTACGTGGCGTTTCCACTTCTGACATCAAAACTGCTCTTTGTTTTTTCTTTCAAAATTCTGTTACTTAATCTCATCACCTTTTTTGTTTCTATTATGTTTATATCTCTAATGTCAATAATGTTTCTCAACACAATATACAGACGGATATAGAGAATCGTTTACAAACCAATCCCCTTTATCAATTGAACTCAAAAACACAAGTCTTTGGAGAATGGTTTCACTTGAGCCTTACTTGTAGAATGAGATGAACTTTGCGGTTCATTATTCTCCTTAGTTCTTCATTGGCCTCCATTCCTATCCTCCTGTAAAATAGAAACATCATTCACAAGCCTACTCCTCAGAGCGAAAACTGAACCACCCTATGACTTTTGTGTGCTCTTACCCGATTTTGGAACCGTTCTTGCCCACAAGAATTTTGCGTTGGCTCACTTTTGGAGTGATTAAATGCTGCTCGATTCTCAGAGACCCGTCTCGCAGCTCTTTCCAGTCCACTAGGCGGTGCTCAACGCCATATGGGATTTCCTACAGTATGCTTTTAATCCTGTAATTTGTCATCTTGGAATAGGCGGAAACCGAAAGAGAAGATTATGTTAATTACCTGATGAACGTGGTCTAGTAATCTCTCCCTAACAACTTCAAGAGAGATGTTCTTCATCACTTCTTCACTCATAGTGAATGCATCTTCTTCCCACGGTTTCTTTACTGCCTGGTCCATTAAATATTGGGTAAGATCTTTAACTCCAGATCCCTTAAGTCCTGATATCATGAAATACCTAGAACACCAAAAGAAAAAAAAATAAAAAGTGATTTTTTTCCCGTCAACTCGAGAGACATCCCTGTTCGTTGTTCTTGAAGGGAGTCAGGTGTAACTATCTACCTTTCATATGCCGGAAGATTTTGAAACTCCTCTGCAACCTTTAGCAGATCTTTCTTTTTCTCAACCAAATCAACTTTGTTCATGCATAAAATGCGTTTTTGTTTCGGATTTGCTTCTTCGCCCATGCATGTGATCAAGCGTACCACTCTTGAATCAGGACTATATCAATCAATGAGAAAACAAAATTTACAAATTAAGTTTGAGAGAACTCTATTTCTACTTGCCAATAGTGAATTAGGTTTGAGAGTACTTTCTTCCTACATGCCAAAAGCACAAACCTACAGTTAAGAGTGGAGCTATATCTATCAAAGAGAAGACAGAACTTACAAACTATGAATTAAGTTTGACAGGACTCTATTTATACTAGCCAATAATGTAAAGATAAGAGTACTTTCTAAAAAGAAGGAAATAGATGAGTGCTTTCATCGGGTTACTCAAGCTTATGGATAATAAGCCCATCATATGATGCATCACTTGATTTCTCTTAGCCATACTACTTTCAGTTGTAAGATAACTTTGTCAAGAAAATATGCAAAGCTGATAAAGTATACAACTAACCACGTGAGATGCCTATGGACATCAAACATAACAATGAGGACATCAAATAGGTCAACAGAAGTCCAGGCATTTTGCACACGAGACTTGATGTCTTTGTAACCGTATCCACTTTTCTTCAGCATTAAGCCCGGAGTATCGAAGAAACACTACAAGATTGTTTCAAACACAATATTAAATACACAGACAATGCTAATCCCCAAGATTAACCATAACGAGTAGTTTCCATACGCAACATATATGAATAAGAGAAATCTTACGAGTTGTGTATCCCCTTTTGTCAATACTCCTAAAACTTCATGGGTCGTTGTGTTTGTCTTCCGGGAAGCAGCAGCAACCTTTGTTCCAACCTGCAGTTGACATAATGAAACAGTAAACCAACTTTGATAAACTTAAAAACTGTAAGCAAGATTCTGGACACATTAAGGATAAAATCACTTGAGATATCCAAAGAAGTGATGCAACTTTAGGAAAACACAAGAGTCATAGCAGCAGAAAAAGCCTAAATTCAATGGAATAGCATTCTAATTCGGTCATCATTCACCAATCAATTGCAATAAGCAACGAATTTGGGCATAAACATACACACAATGTCTCAACTGATCAAAGACCAAAGCATAATCGAACCATGAAATTAGTCAGAGAAGATTTTCCGGCGTTTGGGGGCCCAATGATGCCGACGTTAAGCGACTTCTGATCTTCTTCTCTAACCTCACCTTCACCGAGTTCTTCATCCGCTGACTCAAGCGCCGCCTCTAAGAGAGCCTTCGCGAGAATCCTTGACCTATCAATACTATCCTCATCTTCGTCTTCTTCTTCACATGGAATTTTCACTTTACCTTTCTGGGTCTCTTTCCCAAACAAATCGTCTACTCTTGCCCTGTACCCTTTATCCCAAGTGTCCTGCTTGAGTTTTTTCACGGAATCACCATGGGAATCTTCGATTGAGTATTGACTGCTATCGAAAACAGAGTCGCTGATGGGACCTTCTTCGTTGACGGAAGTGGGCTCGTCTATATTCGGCTGCGCCGAGTAAAACCGGCGAAGAAAGTTCTGGGTCAGATGGGATTTACGCCGCGTAGTCGGTTCTGAGATGGAAATAAGAATTCGTAGGGATCTAAAAGCTTTCATTGTAGCAAAAATGGCGATCTCGCACAGAGCACAGATTTTGACGAAATGTTAACAGGAAAGGGCTTCGAGGGTTTTAGAGGTTTATTTTCGAGAGTGGTGAAAAAGTAATTTGAAATAAAAGATACGCCCCTCGAGTTATAAACAGATCCAATTTTACATATTTAAGAGCAATTCCAATGGTGAGCTCTACTGGAGTCCTTAACATTTTCTAATTTATTTTGTTTATTTAAATTTGGTTGATTTATTAGTTAAGGTTTCTTAGTGAAAAAATCACTCTAATGGTGTACTCTATTTGGAGTCCTTAGGAAAAAAATATATTTAATTTTAAACAGATTTGAAACGGATCGAAAAACTTCAAAACTCGTAAATGAATATGTAACGGTTCCAAAAACTGAAAAACGGAAAAAAACGGATCTGAAACGGATCCAAAACGGATCAGAAACGAATATTTT
>OVAN01002941.1:0-31116 GCA_900406275.1 Anastatica hierochuntica
CACAGACGGTGCCAAATGTGAGGGATTAAACTCACCTCTTAGATTTTGTGAGTAGATTTAGGTTTAGGGAGAGACAATGTGGGTTGAATCCCGTAAGAGCTTTGTTGAACGAATGNGTTGAACGAATGCTATCTTTATTGAGATTAATAATCAAAATAACAGATACAAAGAGGTTTGAACAATCGAATAATGAATAAGAGAGGTATCTGATTATATCTTTGAATGAATGAACGAATACAATGGTTTTTTGAGAATGTCTAAGTGAATCTAGGTTGAAGATCAGTTGAAGAAGAATTCTTGTTCGCTTCTCTTCCTTCTTAAATAGCGCTTTCTCCGCTATGAGATAGTTGCAACAGTTCATGGATCTCTTCCTTGATTTTCGGAGTGTTCAACAACTTATTTGACCGAGTCTATGACCCTTTCTATTTATCCGAGACCTATTGTGCCAACTCTCTACTCAACGAGACCTAGTCCTCTCCAATCCCACGGTCGTCGGCGAAACCTGTTTTTATCTTATTACGAGAGCTAACTCCTCGTGAATGTGACGTAGGCCCATTACGAGCTCAAATGTTCCCCTTTTTAGGCCTTGCTTCACGACTTGTAATGCACCTTGGATAATGGGCCGGATTCAGGCCTAACACTCCCCTGCGGTGTACTTGCTCAGCAGGAGTTCTCTCAGGTGCCGACACTCGTCGGTCCCATGCCCCCATCTGTTATGGAAGATACAAAATTGGTTGTAGTCTGAGTCAGTTACTTTCTGCGGCTTTGAGTTTCCCGGCTGTTGTTGTTGAGTTCTTCCATCTCCGATATGATAGTTTGTAGCCCGGCGATCTTTGTAATCTGCGTCGTAGTGCTGGTAGGGCTCCTGGTACTTGTCGGCACTCTTTTCCTTGTCTTTTGTTGACGAAGACTTCAAATACTTTTTGGCAAAGGCGGCTTTTTCTTCTTCCACCTCGATGAAGAGTGTAGCCCGATGCAGGGCATCTTCCAGGGTTTGCGGCTTGTTTATCTTCAAGTCGTCGCGAAAGGGGTACTCATACCATAGGGCGTTTCGAAGAGCTGGGAGTGTGGCCTCGTCTGCTACTGTGACTCTAGACGCCACTTCCTTGAATCGGGCAATGAAGTCCCTGAGGCTTTCCTTTTTCCCTTGAGCCATGGCCCAGAGGTCCGCAGTGGAGTGACTCTGCTGGATGAACATCGAGTAGTGTTTCAAGAATGCGGTTGAAAGCTGGTGAAAGTTGTCAATGGAGTCCGCTTTCAAGCGGCAAAACCATCTTTGCGCTGCTCCTTCCAGGTTCTCCGCGAACAGCTGACAGTAGCCTGCATCATTTTCCTCTGGCAAAAATTGAGCTCGTCCCATGGCCATGCTGAACGTGGTGAGATGCTGGCTAGGGTCCGTCGTGCCTCCATACTTCGGGATGCGGATCTTTCCGGGATGTGGGATGTTGTAGCGGGTTATGTTACGAGTGAAAGGTACGTTTTGGGCTTCTCGTAGGACTTTGTCTATCTCTGGAGCGGCGTTGACGGCCTGATGCACATGGGAATTGATATCCTACAGGCTTTGCTTGACTAGTTCGAGTTTGTGGTCGTTGTCCGTAGGTGCCGCTGGGAAGAGCGTTAGGGTAGGCGGGGCCTGATTATATGAGGCGTGTGTTATGTCGTCTGTGTGCTGGTTAGTTACGGGGTTGGCAGCTGGTTCCCTTATTTGCGCTCGGGCGGTGTTCGCTTGGTTGATAGTCTCTGGAGGTGGTGTGTTTCCTCCAAAGAGGTTTCTTTGGATTCCGGAAAGGAATCCGTCGATCGAGGTTTCCGGGGTTGTCTGGTGGTCCCGCCTGGTTGGGCCCTGGCTGTAGAATATCGGGGAGCGCGATAGTGCAGCGAAGCGAGAGTCGATAGTTTGAGCTAGGGTGTCGATTCTCTGGACGAGGGTAGTTAGTAGGCGTGTCACGTCGGGCTGAGGATGAAGGATGATCCCTGAAGCAGGAGTGTGCGTCGTCATGGAGCTGCGAGCTTCTGTAAGTTCGGACTCGAGATTTCGAGTTGCTTTGGTTGGTAGTGGGCGCGGGTTTGAAGCGATTGTCCCTGCTGAAGATGTTGGGACACCGATAGCCGACATGCTGGCGGCTTTTTGGGTGGCTACTCCCTCTTGAGAGGCTGTGTGCTGGGCATCGTAGGTAGTGATGGATGGTGCTGGGGTGATAGCGGCGGGTTGGGGCGGCAAGTTCGCGATAGTGGATCTAAGCACTCTAGGCGGGTTCACTGGCGGAACTGGGGCCTTCTTTCGACATTTTGAGCTACTTCTTTCGTGTAGGGATTTCCTGAAGTGTTCCCCACAGACTGCGCCAAATGAAGAAGGTGGTCCGATGCACGGACTAAAAGACAAGAGGGATGGTACGATTTTGAGGATTTAAGAGGGAGAGAAGAGAAGGGACTTGTGATGAGGAAATAGAAAATAAGAAAGTGGCCAAGAGTCGGAATTCCCGTTTATTGAAGTAGCCTGATGGTCATCGGGATGAAAGACATTTCGATTTAGATTTCTTTTGCAATGTGTTTGAGAGTGTTTGAAAGCTTTGTGTTCTATGTAGTTTTTGGGAGATGATTCACCTTGGCCTTTCCTTTGCCAAGGTTCTTCTTTTATAGAGGATTTTTCCCTCCAATTTCTTTCAAATCCTAAGAAAAACCCGTGACTTCGGGCTGGCAGCCCGCCGCCACGCAGGCTGCCTCATAACTTGTTATTTCCCGAAATAGGTATTTTGAGCTGCAGGGCGCATTTATTACAATGTTAGTCCGCTTCACGCTTTCCCTCTTTGGTCGAATGTCAGTCGTAACTTGTTCTCGATGTCAGGTTGGTAGGCTGTAGGTAGTTGACCTGTCTTGTCTTTGTCAGTCTTGGTCAACGCCGCCTGGTTTCAAGCTAGCTAAAAGGCTAGTTTGACACACAGCCGCCTAGTCAGCCTGATGCGTCTTGTCTGTAGCGGTTGTCGTTTTGCTCGGGCTACTCTGACTGCTTCGACTCCGCTTGTAGTAGCTTCGGGCTTCTTCCTCGGGCTGTAGCCCGATTTTTCGGTGGGCCTTTTCAGGCTTCCAGATGGGCCTCTAATTTTGGGAAATTCCTTGGAAANCATTAATATCATTATTTGTACCTGGCAGTCCAAAGTATGCATGCCATATCCAAAGATCGTAATTTGCCACCGCTTCAAGAATTATAGTAGGTGATTCACTACAACCAACAAATTGTCCAGCCCAAGCGGTAGGACAAAATTCTTCCGCTTTCAGTGCATTCAATCTAAGCTACCAAGCATTCCTGGAAAATCTCGTTTTTCATCGATGTAGAGAAGCTTGGAAAGATCATATGGTGTTGGTGACCGTAGGTATTTCTCTGAAAATATATTCACTATGGCTCGAGAGAAAATTTTCATGCTTTCGATTGTCGTTGATTCACCTATTTTTATATACTCATCTGTGGCATATGCAAACCATATGCTAACATCAAAAATGCGACCGTTATTTTTGCAGAGACGATAATCTAACCCTTCCCAATGCATCTCTTCTTTGTGTGAAGTAGTTTTCATAACTTTCAACGGCACCGATTATACAAAGAAATAGAGAACGAGACATAAAATATCTCCTACGAAACATAACCTCATTGTAAATTGGGGTCTCCGAAAAATAATCGTTGAACAATCTTTGATGTGCGCTTTCTCGATCTCGGTGGATGAAAGAACGGCCGGAAACTAAACCACCATGTATCACCTAGTTTTCTTGTCGATTGAGTAAAAATTGGATAACTAAGTTGTTATTAGAAATAGCACGATGAATTGCTTCTTCTCCATTGTCGAAATCATCATATATTTCCATATTTTCTTCTTCATTTGAAGAAGAGGATGAGTCATGGAAGTTTGGTTGATCTCTAAAATTGAAATTTATTGTGAAAGAAAAGAAGAAGAATAAAATAATAAGAAATGTAAGAAATAATATGTGTAGGATTATGATAACTATTAGGCTTTGAGTTCTATTTATAGACTTGGATTTTTTATAAAAATAAAAGTACGGTACGTGCTATATTGGTTAACACATCAAACAAGAAAAATATATTGGTTAATTCAATGAATGTGTCATAAGTCTCAATAAATAAGTTAAATAAGAAAAAACATTGGTTAATTAAAAATATATCTTTCGTAACTCTCACACAAAAAATGTCAAACAAGAAAAAAAACATTTGTCACTAGTTTTGTATTACTTTTAACTTATATTAAAAAGCCAAACAAAAAAAATATTGGTTACTTAAACATATATATTTCGTAAGTCTCATCAAACATGTCAAACAAGAAAAAAATATTGGGCATTAGTTTTGTATACTTTTAACCGACATTAAAAAGTCAAACAAGAAGAAAACATTAGTAAATTAGACATATATATTTAATAAGTCACCAAACATGTCAAACAAGAAAAGAACATTGGTAAGTCCCATTAGAAAAAGTCATACGAGATAAATATATTGGTTGATTGTTGGTTCTAATATTTATGTGTTTGATAAAGTTAAACAGGATAATAGTATTGGTCAAATATTTACGTGTTCGATTCTTGCCATTGTTTCATTTATAAATAACACTATTAACTCTTGCACAATAACACTTATCTACAAGGCTTGAAAATTATTTAATATAAACTTAATACTAAAAATGTCTAGATTTCTTGGATACTCACACGAAGAAGATAAATTTTTATGTCATGTATGTTTGGAGATTTCTCAAGATCCAATTATAGGTGCATATCAAAAATCTGACCGCTTCTGAAATCGTGTCATAGATGCTTATGAATTTGAAAAAAATGTAAATTGGAGTGAACATTATAAAGGCCACGTCAATTTCGAATGCAAAGTATCGATAAAGCGGCAAAAAAGTTACATGCATGCATCAGACAATGTGAAAATCGACGTCCAAACGGTGCTTCAAATGATGATATTGTTCGTATTAATATAAAAATTTTAAATTATATACAATTTTATTAAATTATTTATATTTGTTTTAGATAATTAACTTTTTTATGTTATGCAGTTTAATCAAGCTAAATCAATGTTAAGTAAAGATTCAAGATTTAAAACCAGTTGGAAATTTGACCATGTTTGGAGTATTATTAAGGAATTTGAAAAAATTTAAAGATGGAGTTGTTCCTCCTAAACACGTATCAATCTCAAGTAGTCTTGAAAATACATGTTCAGAGTCAGAAAATCTTTTCCTCAATTCTTTCACGCAAATATCTCTTGGTATGCTTTCATTTTCCTTAAATTTAGATGATGACGAGGAGAATATTAGCGGATCTCCCTCTCCACGCCCAATTGGGATAAAGAAATCCAAAATGAAACGAAAATTTGTTGATCAAACAACATCGGTGATCAACAACTTAGAAGAAGGAAATAAACAGTTATTGGATGATAAGCGCACAACGAGAATATCATTTGGAGATTCAAAAGAAGAACTCCGCTTTGAAGGGGTTGAAGGAAGAAAAAAAATATTTATTTTGTGATTTGAATTCAGAGAAAGATCCAGATGTTTGTGCATATTTGCAAGAGGAACGAACACAAGTTTTATAAAAAAAGATGTGGTCAGCAACTAGATCAAGAATCTTTTCATCCATCTATCTCGTCTGGACAATATTTTAACGATGTTGGTGGATCCGGAAGCAGCTTATCAGAATATTGAGTCACTACTATCTATGATTAATTTTTTTGTTATGTTGCTTATTTTCAATTTTAGTATTTCTTATTTGGCTAATTTTAAAAATTATATATGTTGCGAGACTTTCATTTTGTAACAATCTCTTTTTAGTTTTAATTTTGATAAATAAATTATATCATATAAGTACAATACGAAAACATGATAACAAACTTCAAATGTGTATTTACTGTACTGAACGCAATTATGTGCGATTTATATAAGTAAACTACATAAATTATAATAAAAAAAATTAAAAAGTAAAATGACTGAACTATAAATAAAAAAGTTCTACTCTAAATTAGAGTAAGAGAATAGAGTTACTCCAAATATAGAATAATCTTACCCATTACTCTATTTTAGAGTAAAATATAGAGTTGGGTTGGAGAAGACTTTTACTCTATAATAGATTTTTGTGTAAAAAATAGAGGTGAGTTCGAGATGATCTAAGAGATGTGTCTAAACAAAGCTTCACTGTGAATGGCTTCTTTTCAAGAGTATGTCACGATGAGGTATCCATTCGTCTTCTGTAAAGGTTCAGAGCTTTGCATGAGCTCCCAAAACCAATCTTATGACTGATAAAGCTACTGAATTGAAGAAGAATACAGAAACCTCAACATCATTTGCACGATTAGAAGCTTAGCTCTAAGATCAGCTCCAACTCCAACTTGAGCATCAGACACGCCTATTAACACTTGACCGTTCTTGAGCACTTACTGTTGATCCAACACTTCCTTTGATCCTCTTGAAGTTAACCTTTTGCATTTTTTCTTGGTCTCTCGCTTGATGTTCTTACTATTGAAAGCGAGAGAACTACGTGTAATCTGACCACCCTATGATTAAACTTCATGTCGTGGACAACCCCCGAATATACATTTGTGGAAGAGGTGGCTGTGAATGGCTCCTTTAAATTGCTAAATGGCTCGTATGTCTTTTTATGTTCCCGAGAGTGATGACAAGTAGGTTCCTGATCAAAGGAGTGAACTACTGCAAAACTGACAACTAGAGATCCATGGAAACGCAAACGCTGCCCCACACCATCGAAGAGTGTTGCTTGGTTTCCTGACCCTTTAAACGGGGTATTACCAAACAATTTCTCGTAAAGAAAAATCCTGAAAGATCACCAATAAATTTCACTCCCATGTCCTTTACCTTTGATAATCTCAGTGGCTAATAATTCATGTGTCCCAACAAATGACCTGAAGCGAGCATTTTTTGGCTCAGCAATGAGCTCGAGCAACGAACCAACTTGGTTTCCTGTTTTGTTCTTCATTTTTTGTATTTTTGATAAGCCTTTGAGAGCTTAATTGGATGAAGAAACAAAGTAATGATCAGAGTTAGCCAAGTAAAGGTGGAAGAGGCCAAATATAAGGAATTAGAGGCCCAAAAGACAGTTTGAGGGAAGTAAATAGAAAGTTGAGGCTTATCGAGGGTTTTAGGAAAAGAGTATTTAAGATGTAGGGGGATGATTTAATCTTTTCATGCTTTTTATGTTATGTTTTATCAACCTGAGTGTTGATTTAGGGAAGATCACATGATAGGGAGTGAAGCTTAGGTGTTGTGATATTATCTTGTAACCAAATCATATTATCAGAGTGTTTATCTATTTCTAAGAGGGGTTTGATCAGTTTCATACAAAGTCTTTAACAACTGGTGTGTTCTGTCAAAGGAAGAAGATCGCGAACCATGAATCCTCATCATGATATGGCTGCATCATCGATCAAGACATCGCCATCAACACCATAACAAACGCAAGGTCTCGATGACATTTTTTGTCATCTAGATAAAAAAGATTCCAATCAGAGGGAGATGGAGGCATGATTGGTAGCGAGAATGGACGTTTCCAGAAAGATGCAGGAGAAACGAGTCATGGTCAAGGATCGTTGCCAATAAATGATCGTCGACAACCATTAGTGAGCAATCGAGAAACCTTTGTGAAACGCGTTGAGCTACCAATATTTGAAGGCGTGAACACATTTGGATGGCTTACAAAGGTTGAACGGTTTTCACTTGGGAGGTTACGAAGAGGGAGATAAGTTGGATCTGATTTCTATGAGTCTGGATGGATACGCACTAAGCTGGTATAACTCAGAACTCATGCGTCACCTATTCGAACGGTGGAATCAGTTAAAGAAGAGATTGTTAGGTAGATTTGGTGGTATTCACAGTAGAGGAATACGTCAAGCTCTCTTTTGCATTGCTCAAACTAGCTATGTCCCTGAATATGTCCATTAATTTGAGGATCTAACTGCCCAAGTAACAGACCTTACGGAAGAGAAATTAGAAAGTATTTTTCTAAATGGACTAAAACTATAAATGAGAGTGGTGGTTTTGGTGATGAAATCTCAAGATTTAGCTGAAATGATTGTGTGACAACCACAATGGAATCAGATGTGCTGACATGGGTAGTAAGAAAGGAGACTTAGGCTCACACCACACAACAACAATACAATGATAAAACACATGGCGTACAAAGCAAATTGTGGCTGAGACTAATAAACCGAATGAATTCACCACTTCAAGTGTACGACCAAAGCAACATTTTTCTGATGCAGAGCTGGATGAAAAGAGAAGAAAGGGTATATGTTTTAAATGTGACGCTAAATGGTTTCTGATCATAATTGTCCAAATAAAGCACTACATCTATTGATTGTAGTAAATTGTTATGAGATGGAAGTACTCGATGATAATATGGTGGAAGGAACATAGGAATGGTAGAATAAGAGCTCAAACTAATGAAATTATCTTTACAATCTTTTTGGGACTCAAAGAACAGACTCCAACCAAAGTATCTGGGACAGTGGGGAAGTTAACCGTTGTGGTGATGTTGGACAACAGGGCATCATAATTTCCTTTCTCTAGATTTAGTTCAAAGATCCAAGTTGAAAATGACTAAAGAAGACAGACTTACAGTTCATTTAGGTACAAGTGTGACAGTGAATGGATTGGGAATCTGCAAAGGGGTGAAGTTTAGTGTACAAAACTTGGATTTTACGGCAAACTTCATATCCTTGGAGCTAAGGAGAGCAGATGTAGTCTTCGAGGTTCAGTGGTTACACACTTTAGGCCAATTCATTGTTGATTAGAGAAGTCATGAGCTGACATTCATGTATAAAGACTGGAAAGTGACACTTTGCGGAGATTCTTCTTTGCACAGAAGCTCGCCGTCACTAAGTGTTCTTCACAAACCTGTTACATTTCAAGCAAAACGAGTAAAAATGGAATTAGTCACCAGATCACACCTTGCTGCAGTAGAGTTGATTATTCCCACCGAAGTGAAACAAGCGTTACAAAGATTTGAAATTGTTTTTCACGAGCCTCAAGGCATGCCACCAAACAGAGGGAAAACACATGCTATTACTCAGTTACCATGCCATGGTCCTATAAGTGTATGTCCATATCGTTAGCCGCATGCGCAGAAAGAGGCAATGGAAGAAAAGGTTCTTGAACTGCTGCAAAGTGGGATAGTGAGAGTGATTCAAAGTCCATTCTTCAGTCTGATGTTGTTAGTGAAGAAAAAGGATGGAACATGGTGGTTTTGTGTTGATTATAGAGCTTTAAACCGAGCCACAGTGGCGGAAAAATTTCTTATTCCCATTATCGACGAGTTATTGTATGAGTTACACGGCTATATGATATTCTCAAAGTTGGATTTGAGGGATGGTTACCACCATATAAGAATCAAAGAAGAAGACATTCTCAAAATAACATTTTGAAAAAGGGAAGGACACTACGAGTTTCTTGTCATGCCATTAAGACTAACAAATGGCCTAGCTACATTTTACACACTTATGAATGAGATATTTAAGTCATATCTACCTAATTTTATGTTGGTATTCTTCGATGATATTTTGGTCTATAGCAAGAGTGTCTCAAACCATATTAAGCGCCTGAGTTTAGTGCTTCAGGTTCTAGAAGATCAAAGATTACTCGCCAACCAGAAAAGGGGATTACTTGGGCCACACTATCTCGGTGAAGGGAGTAGCCACAAATCCAACCAAAACTACAACAATGGAGAATTGGCCTGCACCTAAAACAGTCAAAGATCTGCCTAGTTTCTTTGGACGGACGGGATATTATAGATGTTTTATACAGAGGTATGGAGTGTTGGAAAAACCATTAACATAATTATTAAAGAAGGATCAAATATTGTCGTCATTGGCATCACAAAATGCATTTGAATCACCCAAGGAAGCTATCGTTTCAGATCCAGTTTTAGCACTTCCTGATTTCAACTGTGTGTTTGTAGTTGAAGCATATGCGTCAAGCTACGACTTAAGGGTTATGCTTATGCAGAACAAAAGGCCCCTTGCATATTTCAGCCATGTTTTGAATGCAAGAGAGAAAATAAAGCATGTTTATGAAAAGGAGTTCATGGCTATTGTTCTAGCCATCCAAAAGTGGAAACATTACTTACTTAGCCGAAAGTTTATGGTTCATACGAATAAGAAAAGCCTTAAAATCTTGCTTGAGCAGAGGGAAGTAAATTTGGAGTATCAAAAGTGGCTCACTCGACTGTTGGGATACAACTTTGAGATACTTTACAAACCAGGTATTGATAATAAAGCAGTTGATGGTTTGTCACGAATGGATCACAGTGGAAGTTTGAATCTGAATATGGTGATAATGGCTATGGTAGTTCCTTAGGCACTTGAACTCTAAGATATTTACTAAGAAATGATAGCTGATAAGACAATTCAAAACCATATAAATAAAATTTAATAGGGTGGGGCTAAGAAAGAAGGTTATACGGTGGTGGACAATAAGTTATTGTATAAAAATTGTCTGGTAATTCCTCACACATCAAAGGTGATGCCCAAGATTTTACATGCACATCATGATAGTGTTCAAGGGGGACATTCGGGTATCTTGAATACATGGAAGAGGATTCACCAATCATTTCAATGGAAAGGTATGTTTGGTATGATTCAACAGTATGTGTTCGAATGTGATACTTGTCAACAGCTGAAGTATTCTACATTTTCCCAGCAGGTTTATTATAACCTCTGCGAATACCTGATAAGATTTGGGAGATGTGTTATTGTAATTTATTGAAGGCTTACCAATGTCACAAGAGGTCAATGTTATTTTGGTCGTAGTAGGTCGATTGAGTAAGTATGCTCACTTCATTGGTCTCAAGCATCCATACAACGCAACGATTGTATTAGCCAAATTCAATGAGGAGATTGTGCTTTTGATGGAGTTCTTGCCTCAATTGTGTCTGACAGAGGAAATATCTTTTTAAGCAACTTCTGTAAAGAGCATTTCGAGTCCACATGTACTAAACTGAACTATAATACATCTTATCATCCTCAGTCGGATGGAAAAACTTAGGTTTTAAACAGTTTTTTGGAAACATACCTGAGGTGTTTTGCTTCTCAACATCCACGATTGGCAGAAGTATATAGCTGCTCGGTTTTATGGTCCATTTCTTATTACAAAAAGAGTGGGCACAGTTTCTTACAGGCTTCAACTACCTCTAGGGACCTGAATACACCCTTTATTTCACATTTCTGATCAACTGAAAGAGGCAATTGGGTCTGATATTCAAGTATTTTCTTCGCCTGAAACTTTTTCTGAAGGAGATGACTGGATTATGAAACCAGAAGCACTGTTAGATTCAAGGTACAATGCCACAGGTCATTTGGAGATTTCAGTTGAATGGAAAGGCCGTCAAGGCCATGACAAGACGTGGCACTTAGCAACAGAACTAATCGAACAATTTCCACGCCTAAAGCTCGAGGAAAAGCTTCTCAAAAGGGAGAGTATTGACAAGCTTTTGGGAGCTTACTTAAGGAAGAATAAATTGAGTAATGAGCAGAGTGACCCAAGTAATGCACTAGAAGAGGCCAAGCAGAAGGAATTAGAGGCCCAAACAAGAGCTGGAGGAAAGGAAACAGAAAGTTGAGGCTTATTAAGAGTTTTAGAGAAAGAGTATTTAAGATGTAAGGGGATGATTTATTCATTTTCATGCCTTTTATGTTGTGTGTTTTATCAACTTGCGTGTTGATTTGGGGAAGATCACATGCGTGAGAGTGAAACTTAGGTGTTGTGATATTATCTTGTAATCGGATCATATTATCAGAGTGTTTATCTATTTCTAAGAGGGGTTTGATCAGTTTCATACAAAATTCTTAACACTTTCTTGGATTTACTGGAGAAAAATCGAAAAGAAAAGCATATTGTAGAAGCAGAAATGCAAGATGGTTGTTGGATGCAAGCAGGTTGCGCACAATAACCTAAGTTCTTCTGCAAGGTTTTAGAATCAGGAGCAGTTGATCTGACCACAATGGGGCTAACGGTACATCTCAAGGAAAGGTCGAAATCAGAAAGCATCACATGTCCATGTTCTCCCACAAGAACATTCTTTGGCTTAAGATCACATTATATAATTCCGAGCAAGAAGTACCTCTCCTACATAAAACCTGGAAAAAGTGCAAAAGAAAATATGATTTAACACATATAGTTGTATCTAGGATGCACAACAAAATGATTAAAACAGTTTTTGCTTTGCTGCTTGTTCTGAGAATCGCTAATCGAGCTGTCTTTAATCACCTCCACGATAGAACTCCATAACCAAACATGAGAACTTCTCGGTATCGGAATGACTACACAAAGTTGGAAGAAAATAATGGTCAAGACATTGCAATATCTCCCTCTCGGTCTGAGATCTAAGCAGCTTTTTAGGCTAGCCAAGGCCCTTTTGTCCATAATCTTCACTGCAAAATAACACCTTATTCCATGCAAATCAGCAAGATGGACAGTTATGATATCTCCACATCCTAACCTCTTGAAGAGTCTATTTAAACCCAAAACACCATGTTTCGTTCGGACAACTTGTATTGCTTCCCATCTCACGTCATTCGTCTTGTGGTTTTTGTTGTTTCTACTTAAGCTACTGCACGTGCTCTCATCGGTGATATCACTGCTTGTGCTTGGTCTACAGGCGTCTCGCTGTCAACAAGATAAGATTGTTCATTAAGTTTAACTTCTCCGCTGGTTTTACTGTCATTGCTTAGACTTCTTATTCTTATAGAAGTATAAAAATAGATTTTGAATTTTATATAATGTAGAATTAATTCAATTTTAATAATGAATAAACATATTTTAGACTTACTTTATTTAACCTATTTAATCGTAAATATAATGGTTTGCGTCTTTCATTGTTTTAAAAATTTTCAAATTAATTCTTGATACAAAATGGAGCTACAACCAAATATAGAATGTCAAATTGGTGACAAAAAAAAATTAGAATGTCAAGTTGAAAAAGAACATATTTTAAAATAATAATATTTTCTTCTTTTTATTGTTTACCATTTTTAAGAGTTTAATAATTTAGAAGAAAATTTTCTATAAATCTACATTATAAATTGACATATGTCATAATTTATCTTAACGATGACACATGTCGAAATCTCGTGAATTATAATTATGTCTACATGTCGCGTTCAACTTATTGAATGTTTTGGTAGGTGAAGTGACTATTTCAAAGAGTTGTGCAATCCTTTAATGGAAAACTAAGGTTTAGTCGGATTTCTTTAAAATGATTGGAGCTTTGGTTCAGTTGCATAAAGTATGGGTAGTCAATTGTCAACAACGTCTTTACGTTGTCTGTTCGGGTTGTCGAGTTCTCATATGCTGGTGACTTTTTCAAATCGAAGCAATATAATGGGTGACGCTGTGTTCGTGGTTCCAAGTCGAAACAATATAAGAAATCGCACTTTCAGCACAAATAATGTTGGTCTTGATTACTAAGCAATTCTTCATATTTTCGTAATCGCTTGTTTTGCGTTTTTCAAGTCTTACGCATTTATCTAGATTATTTTTTATGCTGCTTAACATATTTTTAGTGTATTAAAAATTGTTTCTAGTGTATGTATCGACTTGTGATTTTGAGAGGTTTTTTTTTTAGTCGGTTTGTGCTTTCGAAAAGATTATATATATATTTGTCGGTTTGTGAGACAATTCAATGAAATTTAACGGATGAAAGAAAAACAAAGAACACAAAGTACGATATAATCCATTTTAAGAATGGATATTATAAGGAATAATCTATACGTCTAAAATGGATCCAGAACTATCGGTATTTATATCATCTTTAACAGGCATAGTATACCTTAAAATAGTAATATATATTTTAAGAACTTTTTTAAATACGTTACATGTCATTATTATATTTAGATGGATTTTTTGCAAATTAAAATTATCTTTAAAAGAAAATTCTCTAGAAAGTGAATGTACCTCTTCCTTTTAAAAAGCTATTTATTTTGGATCCTGCAAAAAGAATCTCTTTTCTACATTTCTATCGGATTATGGAATATCCATATGCATACATGATAATAGTTTTCTCTAATATGTGCATGTGAGTGTATGTGTGGGTACACCAAGTACAATATGAGCTGAAACAAGAAGTTTATTAGTTCGTAGAGGTAAATGTAAGGAGATTCTGACAGAGATGGAGAAAGTTTTTATTACAGAGAACACTTAAAGATTTACAAATGATTTAATAAGACTCTTAGAGAATTCACTCTTTTGGTTTGGTTCACAACACTCTCCAAGCTTTGGTATTTATAGTACAGGGACTAAGAATATTACAAAGTATATTTCTTTGATATTTCTAGACACAATTATTATGACACTAAACATGATTGTGACACCAAAAGAATATTATAAGGTATATTCCTTAAATATTTCCCTAAACACAATTATTTTATTGAAAACTTTTTAATGTTCACTCATTTAATGAATATTTCTTTATTATTGATTTGAATTATGACTTATTTTTATTTTCCTCCAACACTTGAGTCCCCACTTTAGATAACCTTCATATAGTAAAAGACTTGCCACCAACGTTCCCTTTATAACGATTATGGATATTTAGTTATTTGTCTGCTTTTTCGCAATGACAGTTAAACTTTTTGTGTCGCAACTTAGTATCTTCAAGCTTTTTGGAGGTTTTTTTCTTTTATCGTATTCTTTTCATAGTGTTTTTTACTAACTTTAAAACAAAAATATGACGTTATTTGCATTGTTTTAAGATCTGTTTGTCTATATTGAGATTGTCAAAGATCTCTCTGTAGACAACATTCTTGATTGTTGGAGTTTCATTTGGGTTGTCATTCACTCCAGATGTGCAACCCTTTTTGAGGTGACCCTTGATAAAGTAACATAAAGTTGTCTATGACTAAGAACATATTTTTTAGACTTTGCACTTGGTTCTTGTTTTTTTCATAAAATAACACTATATTGGGAATTGTCTTCCTTTCATCTTGTACGGACAATTTGTATTTTGTATGCGCAATTAACATGACCATTCTTGGTATTAGAACTTTTTTCCAGCATTTGCGCCTATTAATATCTCTGCTTCGAGCATTTTTTTTCCCTTAACGTGTAATTATCAGTCTCTTACAATTGCACAAACCTTATTTTTGGTTTATCGTTTCTCGGTAATATGACTAATGCATATTTCTTCAAGCGCAGTCGGTGATTTGGTAATGCCGAACATTTGAGGGCGTATAGATATTTTGTTGTGTATAGAAGATTAACTCCATCCACGTCGATGTCATCTTCGGCAATAGTGGCAACACTGAGGTATTCTTTCATGTCTCTGTATATTTTTATTAGGAGAAAATAATTTATCTCGTCCACTCTCTCATTTCTTGCAGCATGGATGACACGGAAACGTAGATAAGTTGCTCTTTGGATATTTTTCCTTTGAGTATCCTCTTTGGCCAACATTATCGTTTTTTCGATCATTATGTTGTCATTCTCAAAACAGTTTTCTTAAAGAGAAAGTATTGACTGTGGAAATGCATGGAAAGGATGTACAAGTCTTCACCACCTTTTCTTCCATCCTTATCGGTTTCATATTGAAGAGTCTTGCCTATATACGGCAATGGGAGTAAAGAAGTAAAGTGTTAGCCAATCATGCTCTTTACTTCTTCTTTTTTTGGTTTCTTTTCTTCATCCATGTTGAATCACATACAAAATTTAAACCAGAGAGAGCACAACTTCTCGACCGTAAAGAATCACAACAACAAAATTAGCAAAACAACTAGAGGAGACGCAGAATGAGAGGGTAGAGACAAAAAAAAGTATGAGGTCAAATTAGGCCTGAGCATTTTTGGGTCGGGTAACCCAATCCGCCCTATATCCGACCCGAATTAGCGGGGTAGAATTGGGTATGGGTAATACTAATTACCCATTTGGGTAGAAAATTTTTGTTTAAACGAGTAAGGGTCGGGTAAGGGTAATTATACGGGTACCCATATCACCCGTTCACATAACTAAAAATTAAAAAATTATATTTTGTCTAAATAAAATGTTAAATTTAGAAAAAAATTAAAACCGATAAATAGGTTATTGAATATTATTTTTATGTTTAGTGTAACTTTAATTTTTAATTTTACAAAAAAAATTATAGGAAATAATATTCTAAATAATATTATACTATTATTATATTATTTTAATAATTTAATGACAATATTTCAACGAGTTATTTTTGATATAATACGAGTTAGGGTATTAAACGGGTATTGATTTTATTTACCCGACCCGACCCTTACCCATCATTACCCGACCCTTATTATCATGGGTATGCTTCAGGTAGTGATTTCGGATATCCATACTACCCGTGCCCGACTCTTACCCGTATTTATCCTACCCGTTACCCTTAATGCTCGCCCCTAGGTCAAATCTTAACCACAAAAGATGATCTCAACTTATTATCCATTATATTATACAATCTCAGTTAATGAATTATACAATCTCTCTCTAGTATCTCGCTCCAAATCCCTCAAAACCCTAGCGTCGCCGCGTCTGAAATCTTCTGGAGAGGAGTTGCACCTCGACCGCCATCGTGTGCCCTGCCTCTCCCCCTCCCGGTGTCTTTTCCGTTCTGTTCTTTGACCACCAGTGTTGCCCAAGCCTCGCAAAGCCTCAGTCATTCGAGTCGGTGGTCTCTTGTTGTTGACAATTGATTGTTGCTTCGGGTTCCGCTTGTGTTGGAGCTCCAGATCTGGGTGGGTTCTTGCTGGATTTGAGTATTTGCCGGCGAGTCTCACCGGATCGAGGGTAGCGTCTGCGGTTCCGGACCAAATCCCTCAGGTCTCCTCCTTGCAAGCGATTGTTCTCTTGCCCCGAGCACTTCATGGAATGGTGTGAATATGCCGCCTGGTTCGAGTCTTCTGCTCTTCCATGGAGGAAAAGTTTCATTCATGGTCAACCGACTCCAAAGCCTTCTCTCCCTAGCTGGGCTTCCAGGTTTGTCTCTGTTGGTCTCTTCGTGTTTATCTCCTTCAGCATCATTCGGGTATGGGTTTGTTTCTTCGTGATTAGTGGATCTTGGGTGCAAATTGGGTCTCGCTTCGGCTGAAATCGTTGCAGGATTCTCGGTCTGTTTGCTCTTCTCTCGCCGCCGGGACGGTCTGTTGCTCTTCTCTCCGCCGCTGTAACATTCTCCTCCGATCTCAACTGGTTCAGAGACCACCAGACATTCTTCTCTTCTGAATCCTCTCTGGGAGTTGGGTTTGGCTTCTCGGGGAATTGAAGCTTCGCGTTTCGTTCTGGTATCTGAGCTCTTTTCTCCGCCATACCAGAGGCTTCGTAAAGGTGGAGCTTTGTCTCTGCCTTCTAGCTTTTTCCCTTGGCAAGCAGTTTCGTCTTTGCGAAACCATAATTCATCTCCAGTTCTCGGAACTAATTATGTAAGTCCACTCCTATACCTCTGTTCCGTAATGTTCGATGCAATCGATAGAGGATGTTGGGAATATGATCCTCTTGGAAGGAAGTTGGGTATCGACTAGAAGGTGTGTGGAGCTCTGTTTCTTTTCTGCTCAGCTCCTTTTGAAGGTGATTTCAGTCCCCGGGTCCTTCTTATAGCTGCTCGTTTAGTCCCTTTCAAGGGTTTTAAGTTCTTGTCCGCTACTTGTACCTCACTTTCTTTGCGTGTTTGGATCCTCTGTTCTCTTTCGGACTCTTAAGATTGTAATCGGTTGTATTGTTTCGTAAACTCTTTGCATTTTAATAGAAAAACTTTTAACAAAAAAAAAATTTATTATCCAAGTTGAGGATCCATCCGTGAAAGACGGAAGACTCATAACCGCCTTTGAAAATTGATTTTATTGATTACACATGAATTTTTTTTATTTTATTTTTTTTATTTTGCTTATGCACCAAAAGCTTTTCTAAATATTTAAACAAAATATAGGACCTAAAGTTTATGTAAAGCAAGTTAAAATTTTCTTTTAATTTACATTTTTCTTATTATTATTTCTACTATATATAAAATTGATTTTGTCTAATATGTTAGAAAAACCGTAAAGTAAATTGACATCATTTCTTTTACAAATTATTTCTAACAATAAAAAAAAACCATGAGTGTTTGTATCTGTTTTGTGTAGGTAAGAAATTGAGATGATGTATGACATTTATTATTTTTACGACTAATAAAAAATAAACATGTCAACTTTTTTTATAAGTGACATGTCATAGTTTAAGTTGCATATTTGTCAATACTCAAAAGTAATTGTTTGTACACAAATAGTTGAATAAGAACATGAAAATGAAAATGATGAAAGGAATCTTAAAGAGACACAAACCTTATTATAGAAATGAATTTTGGAGAGACACAAACCTTATTACTCAAACCTTATTATAGAATTGATTGCTATAATCAGAGGAAATCCTTAGCGTACAAACACTTCTGGGTTTGCCTAGTGCTGTGAGAAAAAGCAAATCGTTTTGACTTTTCCAAACAAATTTAATTCCATATTGAACAAAATACAAAAACTTTTGTTGGACATACAACTTGTTCCCATGGTTTTTAGCTGATAATATTACTCGTAAATTCATCAAAAACTACAAAGCCATTGTATACTGCAATAGCCTTAGCCAATTAAGCATGTTTCTTGGGCATTGAGTTTCTACTCAAAGATGCAACAACAGCCTATCTTCTTCCGGACTCTTTCGTTTTCTCTCTCATGGCTTTTCTTTTCTCTTCCCTGCAAATATATGAGCACATGATGCAACAAAGTATAAAAGAGGTTTTGGATTTCCTTTTTTAATCTGTCAAGAAGAAATCCTTTACCTAGCTTGAGCAATTTCAGTCTTCCATTGTGATCTCTTCTTCTTTTGCTTCCTGGATTCTTCCACGTTACCACTTCCGGTTTTCAAGTTTCTATTCTTTTTGCCTTTGTTGTTCTCCTCTGAGAACGGAACTCTATGTTTCTTCTTGTTTTCCTTTGTGCTAATCTCTCCCTTACTGACAGCAAAAGGCTTCTCCGACTCCTCAGTGGCCTCAGCTTCATCATCATCATCACTAGAAACTTGAGCTTGCTCTATTGTTTCCACAGGCTCATCTTCTTCTGAAGCCTGCTTTGCATTGCTTATCTTCTTCAGCTGCACAACGTATAATACTATTTTTGATAATTCATAAAAAAATGTTTCTACCATCCACATTAAGTCGTTGCTCTTTACTGGGGAAAGCTGTTCATAAGTTAACCAAAGTATACCTTCGCGACAAAGAATCCGTCCATGTTGTGGACGTGCGGATAGTATCGTCTAGTCTTATTTAAAGACGGGTTGAACCGATGTTCTCTAAAGTTAGTAAACCTGATGACATGAAGTCAAATATTACAGTTTTATACAAAGAGTCATGAGATGTTCCTACTTCCTACGCAAATGAAATATATATTACCCTTCTCGGCCAAAATCAATTCCACACGGAACAAGTTTGACATCCCTCTTTTTAAGGGCATAGTCGATTACAGCTTCGTTCTGCAAAATTTTGTTGTATAAATCATAAAATAATATTAATGATGCTGGAAAACAAAACAGCGAAACAGAAAAAAACTATGTTTGACCAACCTCAGGAACCATTATTGAGCATGTTGAGTAAACGATATATCCACCAGTTTTGGAATTGGCATCCACCATATCAATCGCAGCAAGTATAAGTTGCTAGACGCAAAAAGAGAGAATATGGTTAACTTCAGAAGCCTCAGGCATCATTAATAATCCCCTCACAAATAACAGGTGATAAGCCATTCGAGCAATTTTCATCTTTAATTATTTGCCTGGGAATGTAGCAGATTGTAAGGCACAAGCATACCTTTTGCAAATGAGCAATTTTCTTTATGTCATCAAAACTTTTGGAAGTTTTAACTGATTCATCTTTTGATATAACCTACATTGTGTAGAAGAATACACTAAAATATGTCAGGGGAGAAAGCTTAACAGACTATAAGAGGGCTGAGTCAAAAGATCCTTACTCCAGTCCCACTGCAAGGTGCATCTAACAATACCCTATCTACAGAGTTCTGGCCTAAAACCTTGGGTAGCTGAAAGAAACAGGAAATGAGTTAAACAAGAAGCGAAATTTGAATAATAGAGTAGCTGTCCATAAACTTAATTCCTCAGTTACAATAATTGTCAACACCAAGTTGCATAACTGAATTTCCTTAAGCATGTATCATCAATAGAAAAACCTCAGGAAGCTAACCTCTCTTCCATCATAGTTACAAACTATGGTATTTGTCACCCCCATGCGATGCAGATTTGCAGAAAGTGACTTAAGCCTAGGTACTTTCATTTCATTTGCATATATGATGCCTGAATGAATTATTATAATAACATTAGGATAACCAACTAAAAAGAAAAATATGGGTTTACAAGGAAGAAACATTCATACCAGTATTTTTCATTAGAGCTGCAACATAAGTTGTTTTACCACCAGGAGCAGCACTGCATGAGAATAAACAATGTTATATATATATATGACATTAGACTAGTAGCACACACACACACACACACATACATATAAGAAAGTACACTAGTACCAAATAATAAAGCAGATAAAATGGCTTATCCGTTTTAATACTTAAGATCATAACACTTGATATAAATCACAACATGCCCATAAAAATCAACTTCATGTACCACTTGGTCAACATATATACGGTTGCCTTATACACAAATAGAGTGCATTTATGTAAGATAAGAACTTACGCCATGTCCACAATCCGCTCTTTCTCTCGGGGAGCAAGTGCCATCACTGGCAAGAAAGAACTTGCACTTTGCAACTGCAAATGCAACAAGAACAAACTTCAGAGAACATTTAAGGATACCCATAAAGTATGAGTCGGAAGTAGAAAAAGATCAAGAAATCATGTACCATATAGAAACCAGCCAGATATTCAGGAGTTGCACCAATTGGAACTTGTGAATCATAGACGACAAGTCCAACCTAAAATTTAATATGACATGACTAACTATAGATGGTCCAAAAAAATAGGACTTGCAAATTGAAAGGAAGACCATCTGCAAACACCACTTACTTTTGACCACTTGCCTAATGGGTCTAGATTAACTCCTCTGTTCAAAAGTACATCAGCCAGATCCCGTCTCCGAGTCTAACCAAAGCAAACATCACCATAAGATACATACCTCAACAGCTGAGAAACGCTTATTTCTAGACATTTCAGAGTATAACCAAGTTCACCTTAAGAGTGTTAGTACGTATAGATGTAGGCCTTTGCTTTTCAAAAGCTTCAATTAGTTCCAAGAGTTCAACTGCAGGAAACATCTGCGAAAAGATCCCAATTCACCAAATGTGAGTAGCAGAATTTAGCTATCTTCTACACATAGCTTTAAATCAAAGAGAACAAAGTGAAGGCAAAAAGTAAAGTCTGAGAGTAGTGAATAACCTCGACCAAAGTTCCAATAAGAAACTCGTTATAGCCGTAATAAGAACCCAGATCAGCTTTAAGTCGCTCAACATAATCCGCCCTCTTGGCTCCTTCCGGCCTCAAATCCTTAAAATTCGACAGCACTCTAACAACTGAAATACAGAACAGTACCATTAAAACCGAGAAGGTGATTCCTTAGGAGATCCTGGGACAATCCTAATAATAAGATTACTATAAGAATCTAGAAAAAGGAATAAACTTGGAGAAATGTTACTCACTCTCTTTTATCCTCAGTTGCAAGCTAGGAAGATCTGGTGGTCCACGAGCTTCTTCTTCAAGTTCCTGAAGAAACAATGCGTAAAATAACAAATGAAATCCAAATGCTCCATTGATCATGAATATGAATTTGATTTGTGTCATTTCAACAAAACAATAGCTGAAGAGAGCAAGAAAATTTACCTGTTGGGTTGGAAGCTGAAACTCATCAGGTTGTTCCTTAATGTTCATCTGGAATTCATCGTTTGCATCTTCTTCCTCCCTTTTACGTTCTTCGTCGATAGCTTCAGATTTCTTCACGAGATCAGAATCAGAGTCAGAATCTGAATCAGAACCCAAAGCTCCCTCTTCCTCATCCTCATCATCACTACCATCAAGAAAATCGTCGGCCAAAGGTTCTGCATCCTCAGCATCATCATTTTCTTCTCCATCACCATCTGAGAAAAAGTCAGAACCTGATTCGTCTCCTTCATTAGACTGTTCATTCTCTTCTTCGTCTTCTTCCTCTTCTGTGGAAACTTCAGGCTTCTCGATGGGCTTCTCCTCCGAAATACCCTTCCTCTGCTTCTTCAACGGAGGCTTATGGGATTTCGCCGCCTTCTTCAGTGGCGTCTTCTTAGTTAGTGGTGGAGTCTGCGCCTTTGCAGTCTTCTTCTTGTTACGCGTAAGAGCAGCCATAGCTACAGGTTTTACGAGCTAGGGTTTATCGGCGGCTAGGGTTTAACAGAGCTGCAGAGGAAGACGATTTCTTTAAAGAAGATGAAGAGGAGACAACACTGTTGATTTAAAAGGCTTTATAGTTTTTTTTTTTTTTTTTTTTTTTTTTTTTTTTTTTTTTTTTTTCCNTGTTCACAGGCTTTATAGTTAAAAGTTATTATTTGTTAGCCCACTAAACTTTACCTTATGATCCAAAATTTGTTTGGTTTTTGAAATAGTTTTTATTCAATTGAACCGGATTGAAACTTTGGTTCGACTTGGTTCGGAATCTTGATTTGATTCGGGTCTTTGACGCTCCCCTACTTAACAAGCGCTTGTGTGTGTCTCGGTTGTTTTTAAAGACTTGGGACAAGATCAAGATCAGTAGGATGTATTGCATTGTATAAATTATTATTGATTGGTCTTTCAAGAAGTTATCGGAATTTATTCTCTAAAACTTGTTTTAGTAATCTTGATTCTCTGCTTATTTTTATATTCTTTTTTGTTGAATTTATTCAATAATGGTTTATGCCTCAATCCATCCGTTTCAAAAGCTCCAACCATAATCTCGTAGCAACGTTTCTTATTGTTCAAAACAGTGCTTCCAATTCAACGTTTTAGAGAAGATAAATATTTTTCGTCATTTTTTCAAAACAAAAAAATATTAGAGATAGTTTAAAAGACAAGCAGTGAAAACCCTAAAATCTTAATGAAGAAAAATGATATTATACTAGCCTATTTACATTGTACTAGTTGGTTGTTCGCATAGTATGCATGCACATAATTTTTATAAATATTTTTAGAATTAGTAAGTTGACAATATAATATAAATTACTTTTCAAATTTATTATGCATGGTAAATATAAATATTTATATAATATTTAAAAAAAATACAAATTATAGTCATATGATTTTTAAATTTAGTCGATAAACGTTATTATATATAAGATAGTTTAAATCAGGTTTGTTACACTTAACATTAAACTATTTTGCGAATTTTGTCATTCGACCCTGCTAAATAGTATGTTTCCAATCTATTTATTAAAAATATAATTATTTGATAACAATAATAATATTTTTTGGAATGAAAATTTTAATATTTTTAGAATATGAATAGATGTAGTGTAAAATAAACAAATTATTTGGTTGATGTTAATCTAATGTTTTTAATTTGTATAAGAATTGTCCTATATCAAAATCTAAATAGAAATTATTAACTATTAAAAGTTATACATTTCTATACATATACTTTTTCCTTTTTAAAATATTTCAATTTTCTTTTTTTGAACTATTTCAGTTTTCTTTTAAAAATGTTAATTTTAACAATTAACTAGAATTTGGCTCGCGCCTAGGCGTGGGGTAATATTTTGAAAATTTTAAATTTTAAGAAATTTTTATTTACAGAATTTTATGTATATAAGTTTTATATGTGGTATGTAAACTTATATATGTGTTAATGTGATTATTTGTGTTAAAATAAGAACTTATATATTTGTTAGCGTGATGATTTGAGTTTTAGAAATTGCATAATTACGGTAATTTCTACTTCTAAAATTAGAAAGTTATATAGAATTTGATATATTTTTGTGGTTATAATGATTTTTTTAAATAAATATATGTTTTATATTATAATGTGATAATTATTTTTTGTGTCAGTTTGTATTGTAATATACGTGTGTGATGTGATTAGTTTTCGGATGAAGTTTGTAACACAATCACGTGGTCTAAACTTTATTTCATATTTTAGTCTATCTCGTTGTGTACAGAATTTTATTTCATTTTCTGTTTACCCATTATTAATTAAATATTATAATACATAATACTTTAACATATTGTAATAACATCGTATGAAATAAAGTCAACCCGCTGAAAGACAATAGATAAAAAAATCAAATGAAATAAAATAGATCCGCTGAAAGATTTTAGACCAAAAAAACATTGTATGAAATAAAATTCACCCGATGAAAGACTTTAGACAAAAAATATTGTTTGAAATAAAATCTACTCGCTGAAAGATTGTAGACCTAAAAAGAAATATGGAATACTCCACCCGCTGAAAGATTTTAGACAAAAAAATCATATAAACGAAGTCTATTCGCTGGTAGATTTTCGACAGCAAAAGAGCATTGTATGAAACAATGATCAACTGACTAAAATAATCATGAGCATCTATCCATCACTTGAAATATTTTAGACAAAAAAGTATACCCGCAGGGAGATTTTAGACCAAAAAAGAACATCGTATGAAATAAAGTTTACGAACCTAAAAAGATAATAGATCTAAAAAACATCAAATGAAATAAAGTTTACCCGCTAAAACTTTTAGACAAAAAAAGAACACCGTATGAAATAAATTCCACCCGCTGAAAGAATTTAGACAAAAATTCGTATCAAACAAAGTCTACCAGCTGAAAGATTTTAGACAAAAAAGAACATTGTATGAAATAAAGTTCACCCGTTGAAAAAATTTTGACAAAAAATATCGTATGAAATAAAGTCTAATTGTTGAAAGATTTTAAACCAAAAAGAACATCGTATGAAACAAAGTCAACCAGTTGAAAGATTTTAGACAGAAAAAATTGTGTGAAATAAAGTTTAACCGCATAAAGATTTTAGACCAAAAAAGTATATTGTATGAACGAAAATCTACCTACTAAAAGATTTTTATCTAAAAAGAATATCCTATGAATTTCAGTCCATCCGTTGAAAGATTTTAGACCAAAAAATCATATAAAATAAAGTTTACCCGCAGAATAATTTTAGACGAAAAAATCGTATGAATAAAGTTCACCCGCTGAAAAATTTTAGACAAAAAAATATCATATGAAATAAAGTCTACCCGCTGAAAAATTTTAGACCAAAAAAGAACATCGTATGAAGTCCACCCGCTGAAATATTTTAGACAAAAAACATTGTATGAAATAAATCTGCCTGCTAAAAGACTTTAGACCAAAACGAACATCGTATGACATAAAAGCCACATTTTGAAAGATAACAAATCTAAAAAACATCAAATGAAATAAAGTCTACCCGCTAAAGCTTTTAGAATAAAAAAGAACATAATATTGGAATAAACTCCACAGCTTAAAGATTTGAGATAAAAAAAATCATATGAAATAATATCTATAAGCTAAAAGATTTTAGACCAAAAATGAACATCAAATGAAGTAAAGTTCACTCGCTAAAAGAATTTAGACAAAAAAGTTCTATCAAATAAAGTCTATCCGCTGAAAAATTTTAGAACAAAAAGAAACATTGTATGAAATAAAGTCCACCCGCTGAAATATTTTAGATAAAAAAATCATATGAAATAAAGACTATCCAGTGAAACAGTTTAGATCGAAAAAGAACATTGTATGAAATAAAGCCCACCCTTTGAAAGATTTTAGACAAAATCATATCATATGAAATAAAGTCTATCGCTAAAAGATTTTAAACCAAAAAGAATATTGTAAGAAATAAACTCCACCCGCTGAAAGATTTTAGACAAAAAATATTGTATTAAATAAATTATACTAGCTGAAAACTTTAGACCAAATAAGAACATCGTATTTTATAATGTACTTCTGCCCATAGATAATAGATATAAAAAATATCAAATGAAATAAAGTCTACCTGCTAAAATATTTTGAACCAAAAAGTAACATCGTATGAAATAAAGTCCACCCACTGAAAGATAATAGATCTAAAAAACATGAAGTAAAATGAAGTATATCGCTGAAAGATTTTAAACCAAAAAATAATATCATATGAAATAAAGTTCACCCGCTGTAAGATTCTAGACAAAAAAAATCGTATGAAATGAAATTGATTTAGAAAAATATAATTTTGTATTTCATATTTTTCGAAATTGAATTAAAAATCTTTTTCATTTTGAAACTTATGGCATAATTTTAAACTAGAATGATATCTCTGTGCAAATCTTATTTATTTTTAATTACTCAAATTATAATTTATTTATTCATTATTCACACATTAATTATATAATTTGTGAGATCTCGTAAGATGGAAGTTATATATTTCATATTTTAGATATTTTTGTGTCAATTGATTTGACTCTATATGGTAGATCTCCTAAGATTGCAATCTTAGACTTAACATATTTTATTGTATAAATGTAATTCAATTGATTTTTTTATTTGAGTTACCCAATTTGGTTGTAGATTTTACTTGCGTAGATTTTGTATTTCTAAATTTTCGATTGCATTTATTAGATCTATATCCTATATATTAAAAGAGAAGTGACTAAAGTTGTTTTTGCCCACGTGTCGCTCATAGGTGAGTTGAAGAATTAAACGTTATAATTTGATTGGTTGATGAGTTTTTAATTTTAGTATTTTTTTTATTTTTTTCGAACCAAAAAATGACATATATTTTTTTGAGCAATTAATGTTGGATTACAAAAATTGAATTATTTAGATTTCAAAATTGATTGAATTTTATTTGAATTCATTAATTATGGAAATATAATTTATTTGTTAATTGTTGGGGGTAACTTTATTCCCTTAGAGTCCGACCATAGCCTAGACCAATGAGACATAAACAAACCCCTTAGTTGTAGGTGCAAACCAAGGCCATAGCCAATGACACCACCGCCAAGCCGAGGTCATAGCCAAGGTAGGGCGAATATCCCTTTAGTTGGTTTAAGATCTTAAGAGATAAGGACAAATGCCTTAATGAATCTAGGGTAATAATCCTTATTGTAAGGTAGACTCGAATATAGAAGTTATCCATAAAATATATGGAAATAATATAATTCGAAGGCTATAAATACAATGGGAAGAACCCTAATTCAAGGATCTGACCCCGAGACTTTGAAAAATACATACAATTGTAATTGACCTCTATTATTCATCAATAAAGAACAGTCTTTTACATTACTTTTGTCTCTTTCGCTCATCTCATTCTCAAAACCCTAAAAATCCATCAACAGCCTTGTTCTTGTTCTTCTCCTTCTCCATCGAAGAATCTCAAAAAACGCCCAAAACAGTTTGGCGCTAAAAGGAGGCGGAGATTTCAATAAGAACAAATAATCAATGATGAGCGAATCTAGCAGCTCATCAGAATCAGAAAGTAGCAAAAACCACGAATCCACATCTGAGGAAGTAGCTGCGAATCAAACCGAGGAGAAAGTACCTGAAATAGTCGACGACGCGGTGATCGCAGCGGAGCTTCAAGAGCAAGACCAGATCGCGGCAAAGCTGCAAGAGTACGAGCTGATTGCGGCGAAGCTGAGAGAGAACAAAGCTCGTCTAGAGGAGTTAGAAGACGAGAACGCGGTTCTCAAAGCCTTGACGGCAGAGACAAATGCTGATACACCTGAAGGTGACGAAAAAGACGATGAAAGGCGTGCTAGGTTCAAAAGGAAAGTCTCGTCGATGCGGACCCTAGGCGAAACGCCATCGAAGGTCGTTAAGGAGGCTTGGACGCATCAAACTCCAAGCTCAGGGCTAACCCGAAACCCTGGCTCTCACCATTATAGCGACCCTAGCAAACTTTACGCGAAAAACGCTAACGAGGCCCTAGGTGTAGAAGCCATGCTAACGGGGAGGCTGGAAGCCATGGAGAACATGGTAAAAATGCATGTCGGGAGCAGCTCCACCGATTATCAGGAGCACTCCCAACTCCTACGCATATACGCCCTTCGTTGACGTTATCACTTTCGACGAGGTCCCAAAGAGATTCTCTTGGCCAACCATGACTCTATACGATGAGACCACCGATCCAGACACACACATCTTGCAGTATCGCCAACGCATGCTCACTGCAACTATCGACCATGAGCACTTGGAAGTTTGTATGTGCAAAGAATTTGAAGCAACCCTCACAGGCCCAACGTTGTTGTGGTACTCCAACCTAGCCAACGAATCCATCAACTCCTTCGCCATGCTAATGGATCGCTTCGTTGAGTAGTTCGCTAGCAGCCGAGTTTTGAGACGTGACTCTGACAATCTCTATCGAATCAAGAAACGCCCAGACAAAAGCTTGATGGAGTATCTCCACCGATTCAACAAGGTGAAGGTGTCCGTTCCTACTTGCGTCGCCACCACGGCCATCTCAGCCTTTAGGCAAGGGCTTCTGAACGATGGTGACCTGTATAAAGACCTCACCGAATATCCTTGCCACACCATGGAGGACGTACTCTCTAAAGTTTGGGCCTAAATGAAATGGGAAGAGGACCCCGCCTATCAGGCCCAACTGGCGCAGAGAAATCATCCCAAAGGGCATGGTAATTCCAAGACCACCAGGGATGATAAATCTAACGGTAAATATGGACCTGAAAACTCCGCCAAAGGGTGGCTCCAAAGGATGGCCAAAGCCCTTAGCAAAAGTGGAGCACGAGAAGTACGTGCCCATGACCTGACCTGACATATCTAGCATGGTGATATCCCCGACTGAGATAGTGACCGAGTTGGGACGTTTGACCAGAAAATTCAAGTGGCCGATAAAGATGTGGGCCCCTAGCACAAGAGAGACACATCTAAGTGGTGCGATTTTCACCACGACCACGGTCACCTAACGGAGGATTGCTTCCAGCTAAGGTTCGAAATGAATGAGTTGCTCAGAAAGGGATACCTACGAGAGTTCCTCTTAGAAAGAGCAAGGGCACTTATTCATGAACATACTAAGAATGACGTTCCCATAGGGCCAAGGCCTGATTCGCCGAGGCACAGTTATGACGTCAACTTCATCACTGGAGGATCAGAAGTAAGCGGGGTGACAATCTATGCTGCCAAGATCAACCATGGAGTAGATGTCATGGCGGTCAGCAAAGAACGCGAAGATGGCCATGGCGTAATAAGCTTCACCACTAATACCGAAGGAGAAGTGATAACTCCGCATCACGATGCCCTGGTGATATCACTGAAAATTGTGAACTGCCTCATGAGGCGCATCTTCATCGACAATGGCAGCTCTACTAATATCATCTTCACCAACGCCTTTGAAGGCTTGGGACTAAACGAAGAAGAGATCACCAGAAAGTCCACTTCTCTAGTCGGATTTAGTGGCGAAGTAAAGCAGACCATGGGAGAAGTAACCCTATCGGTATACGCTGGGGGTGTCAACCAAAGGACCAAGTTCCTCATTTTAGATTGCTCCTCGGCATACAAGGCAATAATGGAGAGGCCCTGGATACATGATATGAAGGTTGTTCCATCAACTTTACATCAATCCTTGAAATTTCCAACACCTTGGGGGAATAAGGGAGATCAGAGGAGATCAGGAACGGGTTCACTCATGCTACCATACGACCCTTAGAGCCATCTCTCCAAAGCCCCGCTCAATGGCCGCAGCCATGGAGATCTCTGTCGAGCCATTGCACGAAGAAAGCAGCCATCAAAGAATAATGCCAAATATCGGTCAGGAGGCAAGGCCGCATGCAAGAGACGAGCCTAACATGAGCACAAAGGTACGAACTGCTAGAACAGCTGGAATGCCCTCCACATCTAGAATACCACTTTAAGAAAGAAGGCCTTGGCATAAGCTTTGGCGCTTCTTCTCAGCCATGAGATAACCATCGTTTTTCTTAGAATTCAATTATGTAATAAAAACTTCTGCTATTCTTTGACAAAAGAAACTGCAGGTCTTGAAAAACATTGTAGAAAGAAAAGAAAAACGATTTCCTTTGGAGAAAAAAGATATAACATCTTTGAAAAACTCCTTAGAAATCTACTAAGGCCTTGTGCCAAAAAAAAATCCATATAATGTGGACGAGATCCTAAAAACCATGGCTGAAAGGCCATGGTGGAATGCGGACGAGCTCCTAACTATGGTCCATCTACTGCGGACTATATCCAAAAAACCATGGTTGAAAGGCCATGGCGGAATGCGGACAAGATCCTAAAAACCATGGTTGAAAGGCCATGGCGGAATGCGGACCAACTCCTAACGGTGGTAGATTCATGATATTTATGAAATTTGCATGATTTAGGCTTAAAATTTAGTTACATTCTCATAGAGTTTTGCTTCTTTTTAGGTAGTTTTAGTATAAGCTCGCAAGAAAAAAGTCTTTAGTACATTTAGGAGTTTTAGGAAATGCATTTTTACATTATTTTCCTCTATCCTTCCCTATTTCAGGTCGACTTGATCAAAACAGATGAATCTCGAGACTCGAACGCAAGTACGGACACGTTTAGCATCAAATAAGAGAGGTTGACGGTCCAAGGAGCTCTAGCTGGCGGTCCACAACCTTCAAGACAACCGCTAGCCAGGATGGAAGAGAAGCTGGTGGACCAAAGAGGTCTGGCTGGCAGTCCACAACCCTCAGCCTAGACTGCCAACCTTGTCTAAATCACTTAAAATCTGGGTTTTGACCCGGTTTGTCCCGGATCAAACCGACCCAACTTCTAGATTTCTATAAATACTCTTCTTAAACATTGAGAAAACCCTAAGTATTACTATTCTATTGAAACCTTGTATCTCTTTTGGATCATGAGCAATCTCTTTGTTAATCATACAAAAGTTTGCATCTTTATCATTTCTTCTTCTTCCTTTTTGTTTGTTATGAGTTTATCTTTGGTTTTTATGAGTTATTTGAGCATGAGTAGTCATCTAGTGTAAGCATGGGTTAGGTTGATAAAGTTAGATCTAGGTGTTAATCATGATGTTAGAGGTTGGGTTTATATAGATTTACATGATTTAGGGATGCTTAAAGCTAGATTTGAAGTGAACAATCAAATCCTAGATCCTAAGACTTTCACACCCGGAAGGTGTTCGATGAAATACCTAAGAGAATCTAAATC
>OVAN01002942.1:0-31108 GCA_900406275.1 Anastatica hierochuntica
GATTTTTCTTATTTTTTTTCTTTTATGCTTGTGAATGAAATGGTTGAGTGTGCTGTTGTATATATAGAAAAATTTTGCGACTGAATTGCAACCAAAACAGCCATAGCAAAAGTTTTTTCACATCAGAAAATCATGGCAACCGATTTTTTCCGTTTGATCGCAATTTCGTCGCAAAATTTACTAAGAATTTGCGACGAAAATACAATAAGTCGCTACACAATAGCAAATTCGTCGCAAATTTGCGACAAAAACCTGTTCGTCGCAATATCTACCTAATTTTCCTTTGTAATCGCAAGTTCGTCGCACATTTTGCGACGAACTTGCGACGAAACAACAGCCATTCGCTAAAGCGTAGCAATTCCTTCGCAAATTTGCGACGGAAGACTTTTTCAAGCAATTTCGTCGCAAATTTGCGACGAAATTCCTACCACTTACCTTTATTCGCAAATTTGCGACGGATTTACGACCAAGTATTTTTTCATAGCTATTCGGTCGCAATGTCGTCGCAAATTTGCGACCAAAAAAATTTCTCGCAATTTTTCGTCGCAAATTCGCGTGTTTTCTTGTAGTGAAACCACATACTCAAAGAGAAATGATGATAAATAAAACTAAGATTTTAATTAAACATATTAAAAGAATAGCCATGTTCATACTATCCAAAACACCAAACATAAGGTTTTCTAAATCACCACTGATTTTTGTATCGTCTTAATTATTATTTTTATTACAAATTATAAGAAACAATTACAAAGACAATTCTTCGCCGGATAAATTTTTTTGTTCCATCTGATTTGTAATAAAAATAATAATTCAAAATATCATAAAAATAAATCACCACTGATTTTCTAAAAGTTATATTTGTTTGATCGATTTTATATACTAGAATTTGTTATTTCGTGTTCCTTTTAACTATCTTTACGCTATAATTAAATTTGAATAGTTTTGATTTTTAAAAAATGTTAAAATCTAGCAAAAAAATTATAAACCCCTAAGCATCACTGAAAATTATGGTTAAATCACTGAAAAATATATATACAATACATGAAATAAAGAAAATGCACAATTACCCTAATTTTAATTGGGAAAAATGTCAAAAAAAAATCTCCAACTTTCCATTTTGGTCAAAACAATCCCCAACTTTCACTTAAACTATTTTAATCCTCAACTTTTAAAATTTGTAACACAAATTTTAACCCCCTAAGACTTACGAAACTAAGACTCAAACACCGACCTCATATGTAAGGCAAACATGCATTACTAACTTGGCTAATTAGCTTTCCTGTACATTGTTAATTCACATCTATATATCTAATTAGTTTTGTAATTCTATAAAGTAATTTAATAATTTAATAGATTATTTAGTTTAATAATTTAACAATTAAATAAAATTTAGTTTTCAAATTCAGTAATTTTAGTTAACTTAATAATTTTTAAGATAAATTCAGTAATTTATTAATAGTCTTTTCAATCTTTTTCATTTTTTGTAAAGTCAAAACTAATTTATTTATTAAAATATTAAACTAATTAAAATAACTAAAACTATTGTATTCATAAATTAATAAATTTTTTTTATTAATTCATTAACTGATTTATTAAATTATTGGAGAAAATGCCAAAACAAATCCCCACATAATTCAAGAAAAAGTATATTAATAATCTTAGTTAGTTTAATAATTAAGTAAATAAATTAGTTTTGAAGTTACAAAAAAATGAAAAAGAATTGGAAAAAGACTATATATTTATTAATAAATTACTGAATTTATGTTATAAATATTACACTAACTAAAATTACTGAATACCAAAACAAATTTTATATTTAATTATTAAATTTATTTATTGATTAATTTATTAAACTATCTAATTTATTAAATTATTAAACTAACTTATAGAATTACGAAACTAATTTTATATATATATATATATATATATATATTTAATTAATTAGCCAATTTGGTAATATATATCTGCGTTAAATGTGGGGTAGGTAGTTTAAGTCTTAGTTTCGTATGTTTTGCTTTTTATTTTCGATTTAAGGTAAAATAACGTCATTTTAAGAGTTATTAAAACGACGATGTTTCATATTTATCGGAAGTTAAATATGATTTAACGGTTCACTTTCGTTGGACTCTTTTTGGCTTGGTCAACAAAAGTTTATGATTTAAATGACCAAATTTTAAAAGTTGAAGATTAAAATGGTTAAGTAAAAAATGAGATTTGTTTAGCCAAAATTGGAAGTTGAAGATTTTTTGGTATATTTTTTTCCAGTTTTAACTTGTATTAATTTCTCACATTCACTTTTATATTAGTTAATTTCTTTCCAGCTTGCCCAAAACTCAAAATTTTCTCACAAATTTATCATTATTTCAGATTTTTCTTTTATAATTATGAGGTTTTAGATGTGTGAGCCCTACCGCTACCTTTCGTTTCTTTGAGTCAGTCCTTGGGAAAAAAGAATCCTCCCAACAGACCCAGACATAGGACTTCCAAAATTCCTGACTTTTTAATAAGAGAATTTTGGACAATTAGAATTAAAAAACGATATGATTGTCTCATTAATATAAAATTAATGTGAAGTTGTATCATTAAAATTTTTTTTAATGAAAATCCAATTACACCTTTGAATTAAAATTTATCTAATGTTTAAAATAATTAATATATATTTAAAAATTAATATATTGAAAACGTGACTTTCAATACAATTAAATAAAAGTAAAACCCTTTGGAAAAAAATCAAATCCTGATCTCGCCGGAAGAAAATCTTGAAGCTCCAATTTTCAATCAGATGAATCTTAATGCTTTCTTCCGTCGAATCGGATGAATCTCTCTGCAGTGATTTCCTTAGAGAATTTAATAGTTCTCTTCCATAGCTTTTTCTATCAAAAAATATTACTTTTTGAATCATTTGTATTTTTTTCTTCCAACATTTATATAATGAAACTTGATTTGAATCCTATTGTATTCTCAATTGATGTATCAAATCACTTTTCATAATTCTTCAAAGACGAAATAGGAATCTATACAAGAAGAGAGTTTGATCATAAAAAAATTAAAGAAGATGGGGCTTACCAAAAACCGTAAATCTATGTTTTTTATTTTTTTTTAATATTCCACGTAAATAGTAAATCAAAATGAAAAAAATTTTCTTTTTTTAAAACAAAATATCCCAAGTAAATCAAAAAAGGAAATTAACAAGATTTGCGTATCTTTTCATAATATTTACTAACCGTTATTCCCTTGTTTTCGAAGATATGATCGATTTTATCTGTAAAATCGAGATTCAACTTAGCGTAGAAATACTAGAATAGGTTTGAGAAATCATTATGCTTTTAATAGACATATGAGTAATTTTAGAGTACTCATTTTAAAATATTTAGAATAATATTGTAAAAGTGGACTCTTTATTCCAGAATTTTGCAACCCGCTTTGAAATCTGTAGAGAAAGAATTCCTCAATTTTAAAATTGTATTGAAAGTTAGATTTGCCTTTCTAAAAGACGTAGATGGCCTAACAAAGTTTGCAATTTCGATTCAACTTAGCATTTTATTTTGTAGAACCTAATATTTCATTTTCGTAGAACCAAAATTTAAATTCTTATAAAATTTTTTAAATTAATATAAAAATACAAGTATGTTAATATGAGTATTTGGACCACCTTTCCCATTTTTTTACTAATTCTTTTACTTGTTAAACTATTTTTTTCATTAATTTTGATTACTGAAAAAATAATAAAAAAAAATGGCACAAAAATAATTTTACTCCATAAAGATAATGATATCGTTTTTTCTTTATTTTTTTTTTTTTGACAATTTTCCCTTTTAATAGTCGAGGATTTAACTATTTTCGTATTTTACAATAGCTGTGATTGTAAATGAGTGATGTCATTATTGTTTTACCATCAATCATAATCAATTTTTGTTTCCGCCACACGTGTGTTAATTTGTAGTAACCGTCAAAAGTTATAACTCAACATAATAGAGAGAGTTATGGAAGAGTTGAAAAATAATATTCTTTTCTTTTAGAAAAAAACTATCCCAAATCAAATCAATTAAACGTTGTTAAATTAATTTTTCACAACAATTTTTTCCCGGTCAATAAATTCTTCAAAAATCCATCTAGAATAATTTATTTTTTCTGTCTATAAATGAGAGTTAACAATTTCTTTAAAACTAAAAGAATAACCAAAAAATCAAAATTTAGAGGAGAATCAAAATTGATATCTTAACCCATATTTTATAATTTAAATTTAAACTTTTTTTTGTCAACCACACAATAATCAGAAACTATCTCTTAAATTGGTTAACCAATTTAGAGGAGAAGAGTCTACAAAAGTAAAACAATGGGAAAAGGTACGTGATCTTCGCACTAGACTGTCTGCTACAGTGTTCGCTGTGCGTGGAATAAGTGTCAACAAGAAGCCTGGAAAGAAACTCCGTAGCAGTTGATAATCATGTGTTTGAGTATGAAAAGCTGACCAGTTATCTGGATGTTGAATAATGTTAGTAAGTTCCGCACAGTCTGTTTGGAAGAGCTCGCAATCTATTCGTCGGTTGTGCAATTCAAACATCGCCCGTAACAGAGCTTCCAACTCTGAATGGTGTGGTGACAGATTTCGACGATGAAATTTCGCCCCCAGCAAGATTAACTTATTATCCGTATCCAAACTGCTCCATCCAAATCCAGAGTTGAGATCAGATTTTTTTCTAAGATCCATCTACCCGGCAGATTAAACCATATGTAGCGGTAAGTTCCATAGATGATTTTTCCTCTTCAAAAGAAGAGGCGCCTTGCGCTTCTTGCCAAACTATGGAATTTGTCTCTGCATTTCGGAGAATCTCTTCTACATCCGTTTGTATCCCCTGGAAAGTTTGTTTATTTCGTGCTTTCCATATTAACCATAAAAGCCATGGGAAAAGTGCATAGCAATCCCTATCACAATTCCTCATCGGGGTCCGCCAAAAAATATAGTCCATATTTGAATAGATTGAGTTTGACAGATAAGCCTGCATCTTTTCTGGGTCCTTGAAAGAATCCCAAACTTTCATAACCGATGTGCACTCAAAGAAGGCATGATTAATTGTTTCCTCAGTGGCGTTGCAACGTTTACATATTATATCGCATCGTATGCCTCTACGAACTAATTATGTGGTCACCGCTAAACTCCCCGTGATAAGTTGCCAAAAAATGTTGTATCTTCATCGGACATGGAATTTTCCATGCATATGCTTTTAAAGCTTCCAGGCCAGGTCCCCAACCATTATTATTAATTCGTGTGACCTCCAATGAGTTCAGTAGATTATATTTTGATTTGACCATATATTGTCCCGATTTAGTGTAGTGTCAGACTAAACCATCGTAAGTAATGGTGCGGCTTGGATGAATGCCGCAAATTAATTATGTGTCCTCTGGGTTAAAAATGCTTGTAATAGAGCAAATGTCAATCCCCTGTTGTTGGGTTTATCAATTGGTGAACTTGTAGCCTAGAGTGTCAAAGACTGCCCCGACCTCTTGTTGGGCGCTGATTAACATCCATAATCCATGGGTCATGCCAGAGGTATTAATGCCAGAACCTGTTCGTATCCTTACTCTCTGCCTAAGCAAATCTTGAGTCGAGTAAATTCTTTTCCAACCAAGCGGCTTTTTCTCATTTAAAGGATGAACATTCCAAAAATATCGACCTCGCAAAACCCAAGCAACCAGGGAACCAGGAAACTGAATTAGTCTCCACAATTTTTTAGCCAATAAGGCCGTATTGAAAACCTCCAAAGACTTGAAGCCTAAACCCCCTTTCTCTTTTGGGATACATAGTTTTTCCCATGCGATCCAGTGGAGACCGCGGTTACATCCATTGGAGCTCCACTAGAATCTAGAAGTCGTGCTGGTTAACTTTGTAATTAACTCTTGGGGAAGCTTGAAACATGACATGACATAATTGGGTAGCGCAAGAGCAACTAATTTAATCGGAATCTCTTTGCTCCTTTTTGATAGAAATTTGGAGGACCGACCATTAACCCGGTCGCCTAATCGTTCTCTAACATATTAAAGATATGACTCTTGGGACCTCTCAAGCGTTCAGGAATCCATAGATAGGTACCCATACCACCTTCTTTTTTGAAGCCTAAGATATTCTTTATTGTCTCTTTAGTAAGTTTCGGGACATTTTCCCTAAACATAACCGATGACTTATCAAAATTAATCACTTGTCCCGAGGCTGCCCCATAATCCCTTAATATATCCATGATAGCTTGACACTGTGAAGCCTCTGCCTTGAAAAAAATAGGTTGTCGTCAGCAAAGAGTAAGTTTGATATTGTCGGGATGTGTTGTGCTATCTTGACACCCGTTATCGCATTGTCCATTTCTTTCCTTTTTATGTTTGCGATCAGGACCTACGTGCAGATAATAAATAGATATGGTGATAGGGGATCACCTTGACGTAATCCTCTCTAAGGAATTATGTTCCCCGTCGGTTTACCATTAAACAATATTTTGTATGATACTGATCGAACACACCACATTAACCATGAAATCCACACATTCCAAAGCCCAATTTCTTCACTACTGCTTCTAAGAATGACCATTCAATACGGTCATAAACTTTACTCATGTCCGTCTTAATTTCGATAAACTCATATCAACACCTCTGATTAGTCCGGAGGCCATGAAACATTTCCTGGACAATCAAAATGTTATCTGTAATCAATCTACCTGTAACAATAGTCGATTGCATCTCCGAGATGAAACGGGGGAGGATCTATTTTAGCTTTAGACATAAAACTTTCGAGATAATTTTATAGCCCACTTTACAAAGGCTAATTAGTCTGAATTTTGTCGTTCTTTTCGGTTAATCCATTTTTGGAATGAGGCAAATACTTGTCACATTTAGACGAGCATCAAAACTTCCAATCCTAAAAAAATTCCGGAATAATGTAACCAAATCGTCCTTTAGGATCCCCCACTAGCGTTGGAAAAATAAGGTTGTCATCCCGTCAGGCCCAGAGGCTTTTTCATGGTGCATTGCAAAGAGCGCTGACCTTACTTCTTTTTTCGTAATATCCCTAATTAAAATTTGGTTCATACTGTCCGTAATAACCGGGTCAACATTCTCAAGAACCTGGGCCAGATTGTCTGTCCATGTAGGTTTAAATAATCCATTAAAATATTCAACCACAATATTTTCCATTCCTTCAAGAGATTCCTCTTTGGCTTCTTGTGAATTAAAAAGTCCTGAAATCCGGTTTCTTGCTCGCCTTTGCTTGGTTGAGACGTGGAAAATTTCATGTTTCTGCTTTTTTTTTTCTAAAAGATTTCCTCTTCCTTATAAGCTTCTTGGAGCTTTCTTTTGATCTCTGTGATAATATCCTGAGATATTGAATCATCATTTTGAGCATCCTCCAATTTAATCTTCAGAGAATCAATCTTCTTCTTCCCAGGTGGAACATTATTCTTACGCCACCAGAAAACCGAGTTTCTACAATTATAATTCTTATTCAGAAAGCCTGACACCCTAAATTCCTTTTGCGCTGCCAGCCGCACTCTATGGCCTCGGTCAAACCCTCCTTTTCTATCCATTGCATATCGAAGCGGAAATTTTTGTAATATTTTTCTGCTTTGTAATTTGACTTTAACAATATTGACCGATCATCGGAACCAATACTTGCTTAGTATTCCACCTTGGAATGATCAAAAACATTATGTCATTCCTCATTACCAACTGCTCTATTCACCTTGCACCGAACATTTTGTTTATTTTGCGTTCATTTCAATGATAATTGGTCACCCGCGCAGGAAAACTCTGTCATTCCACAGTGTCTTAGCATCTGTTTAAAAGGAAAGAAAGATGTTGCCGACCGCATTTTTCCCCCTTTCTTCTCATGATTTCTGGTTAACTCATTTTGGGTTACCTATTATTAACCAGGGTTTAGTTCTATTTGTCCCTATTTCCATTAATTTTTCTCATACCAAACTTCGATTTTGTAGCCACTGGATCACCGTATATAAATGAAATTGAGACTTTGAATCCATATATCATTGCATTAACATCAATTATGTGATTGCTAGATTGGACAATCTCTAGTTTTATTTCATTATTATAAAAAAATGGCAACACCACCACTTAAACATAACGGTTCCACCGTATACAAATTATTAAAACCAAATTGTAATTGAACTTGTTTTAAATAAAAAGAAGATTGTTTAGATTTCGATAGAAATACAATATCGGGTTCAAACTTATTCCTTAAATCTCTCAACGTATCAGCTGTCAGATCGCTTCCTAGACCTTGTCAGTTCCAGCTCATGATCTTCACGGATGTATCGGTGGTTGCGGGAGAGCCACCACCCCTTTCTTTGATATCTTTTTGACTCATCGTACTCCTCGTACCTCCCTTAGTCGGACCATCATGATTTTTCATTCCTGCAACATGAATTACCTTTGTTTTAGAATTTTGTAAACCTTTTCCAAAATTACACTTAGTATCCAAATGCTTTTTAGGCGAAACCAATAACAACCTATTCATTTTCCTCATATTCATTCCTTTAAGTTTACTCGGACTCTCACTACACTTAACAACACAATTTTCTTTATTAACCAACACAATCGCATTCAATCCTGTAGCAAGCTCATCTATACCCATATAAGAAGTGGAAAGTTTAATACCTTCAGTAGCATTGACCAATTGTTCCTCCATTTCACTCACAGTGACCTTCTCATTTCCTCCAATTTCCTTATTCTCCTCAGCCTGTAGAAAACCCTCCAAATTTGTTGCCCATTTATCCTCCTCAAAAACAGGTTGCTGGCCATTCTGGTCTGCTTCATAAGTACCACGGTTAGAACCATCATCACCCACAATCACACTTTCTTGCGCCCCATTAAGCACCATCTCGCCATCTTCAACTAGAAAATCATCATCTTCCATAGGACCATCTGTCACTTGTAGCCGTGAATTGTTCACATCTGCCTCCTTTGCTGTGTCAATTGCCTTACCCTTATCAATACCAGAAGTTTCTCGTGATTGCTCTGTCACGAACATATGAGTATTCATCGGTTCTGAGCTTGAATCATAGAATGGTTTTGGCCGTGATGATTGGCGAAGTTTAGGTACATAAGAAAAATACCCATCCCTTTGTCGAATCTCTATGGAAGTGCTGAGACACTCCACCCTTGGAACTCGTTGGGCGGAAGCTCCGATAGCCTCCTTTACCGCCGTCACATTTCATAACTTTCTCTGCATAAGTTTCCTTGTACTTCCCTGGGCCCCCGAAGTATCTTTGTATCTCCCCTCCCGATCACACGCAAGACTTTCACTTAGCTCCATATTCAGTGCACGTTTAACCGGTAAACGCCTCCCACCATCTTGGACAACCCCTTCCTGCCTTGAGATGGCCCCTAATTAATTCACGGACAAACTGAAAAGTCATGCTTTAGCATGTGACAATGTGTACAGAAACCATTCATTTTCTCGTACTTAAGGCCAACCCTGATTTCCTCTCCATGGTCAAAGGGTACCACCGTTGAGAAAACCAGAGGCTTGAGACCATCCACAGTAACGTATATGCTTCCGGAGCCAACGTCTATATCTCTGACCTCGCCAATTGCTTTCCCGACAGCCCGAATTGTTGCTTCTTCGCATAAGTGCAGTGGGATATCATCTACTTTAACCCAGAAAGTGAGAGCTGAAGGATACAAAGGAAGGACTACAAGTTCCCAACAAACAAGCGATACCATCCATCCATCAAAATTGTATGGACGATAATTTAGTGCATCGACAAGATCCCGCTTGGTCTAGAAATTAAACTGAAACCTGTCGTTTCCAATCTCCCCACCTTCCACTTTTCCCTCTAGCTTCTAAATCTTTGGGAAATTGGCAATGAGGCTCTCCATACTCTGTTATGCAGGATTCATCAATCTTCCTATTAGAGTTAAGGATAATTGTTGAACGCTATTAGCAATTGTAGCTTTGGAAAGACTCACCGACTCTGTTCGCACCACCCGTTTGCCATTGCTAACCCCAAGCTGAGCCAATTTTACCAGCAAATAACAAAACCAACAAGACCTCTGAATATTGTAGTACTCAATCCTGGTGAGCCTTAAACCAAAGTAAAAAACCGATGTTGCTAAGATTTTCCTCTTAATAACGTGAAGGACCAGTGAGAAGTAGAGCAGAGGAACCCATCGATCTGTTGAATAAATACTAAGAGCTTGATCCTCTGCAGTCACTAAGGAAAGACGCGAGCAAATTATTGGAGATTGACTCATTGATTATAGAATCCAAAGATATCTCTTCAAATCACAGAAACATCTTCCTTGATTCCCAAACCCTGAATCATATCTCCCTCTTTCCATAAACAAGCTTGCCAAGCCTAGTACCAAAACCACCATTAATGGTCGTCCCACCCGAGATATACTCCAAGATCTGATATATCTCCTTGCCAGAAACCCTCGGTCCTCCTTTGATTCTCTGCAATCATTTGGATCGAGAGAAGATTCTGAATCCCAAACCCACAAACTTCCACCCGCGAGAAACCCTTCCTGAAATGAATCCAGTCTCTGCCGTTAATACCCTGAATCGAACCGCCGAACCTAGCCAAGTCGCCATTCGCCGTCGCCGACGGCGCTAAGAACCCTAGAAGCTGGGTTCCAAAATTGCCTCCTTCATCGCGTTCATCATAACTCTTGGGTTTTGTTTTTTAAATTTGAAAAATTTTAATTGTCTATAAATATATATTTCAATTTTATGCATCTTCATCTCCGTGATTCATTAATAACGTATAAAGTTTCTTTTTTTCTTCTAATTCTTTTTAATAATGTATCTTTGTTAGAAACTTGTTCACAAATTATTATCATTTATATATTCATATTGTTAAACATACATAATAATTATTAAATTGCAAATATTTTTTATAATAATCTCTTATATTGTTTATTTTAAATTTCACATACTTTTTTTTAAACATAAAAAATTGAGCTTCCACTCTCAGCTTCTGCTTTCAGCTTTCGCTTTGAGCTTCCGCTCTAAGCTTTCACTTTCAGCTCTCGGTCTGAACTCCAGCTTTCAGTTCCCGCTACAGCTGTGTTCACCTTCTCCCCTCTTTTCCACACTAACAATCACGCCTAATGTTCTACTGTTTTTGTTGTTGTGTTATGTGAGATCTGAAGCTACTTTGAAACTTCGTGTGTGGGAGCAATTATCTAGTAAACAATAATTTTTAATGTATAAATTATGTAATTGATTTGAAAATTTTTTAAAGAGGAATTATCTAGTCTAATGAATCTCAAACTAGCCTGCAAGCGCACGGTTGAGTCAATTGAAACATAGTACGGAGTCAAACCACAAGGAATAAACAATTAACACACTAAGTTTATAAAGATTCTATAGTTAAGCTAAACCAAGCCATTGAGTTTGTTTTTGATATAATAACTACTTAAGCAATATGAGATTAAAGAAACAAAAAACAAGGACCAAATAAAGAAATAAACAAAACAAAAGATGAAGTTTGTAAGTGTGATATGAAGGCAATGTAGATCATAGGCTAGAAGGAGTTAGTTGACTTTGATTGGTTTTTGTCATTGAATTTTTCTTAATGCATGATTGAGCATCATTGATTAGTCAGACTAATCTATTCACTAGTCACTTAATCATACAAATTTCCCGATGATAATTAAGCAACTAATAATCATTAAACATAAGTCCAGTAAGCCAAAAGTCATCTCAATCAACTATTCTCATAGGTTGAGAATGAAATGCTAACGTTCTCTTGGGAATTTGATCGAGCACCTTCCAGGCGTGAAATTTCTGAAGTCTAAATTCAACTTTTCCAAGCCTAATCTAGCATTAAGCAACCTCTAAACATGTGAATCTATAAGGATAAAACATCAAACATCATTCACCAATACTTAACCATCCCTCATTCTACTAACCAACAATCCACATCTAAGATCTACTCACACATAGTTAGGATAGATGTAAGAACAAAACAATCATAGATAAACATATTTAAGAAAGAAGATTAGATAAGAAAAACTTTATCTTTCATCATGCCTTCCCAATACTTGTCGAACTTTGGCAACCTTCTTGAGCTTTGTTCTTCAACTTTTCATCTGAACTAAAGCTAAGGGTTGTCAAATTTGTCTTTATGGTGACTATCTTACCATAGCACTTGTGTGAAGACAAATTATTTGAGGCTGACACAGTTAGAGCGGAGTTATAGACAATGACTAGGAACCTACATAACTTTTCAATTGCATCACAGTCACTCTATTGAGGAGGTCCCAATCTATTAGCTCCATTATCATCTTCAAAAAAATACTCATTGAAGAGCTTGTCTTCTGCCTCGATCCTTGGAAAGGCTTGCTTGTACTTTATTGCCCTTGTTAACATTAGATATGATGAATTCCATCTAATTTTTACATAAAAAGGCAAACTGCCCCTTGTCATTTTATCTGAATCTACCCTTAAATGATTTTTGCATATTTGTACCTAATCTAACATATGAGACAACATTCCTGATGACAGGCATATTTGCATCTACTCATCTTTAACTATCAAGTTAATGATATGATTCACACATCTCATATTCACATATTCTCCATTCAAGACAAAAGAATCAGTAGAGACTAATGAGAAATTACTTTGAAAATTTTCTAACGCAGAAATATTAGATGTTGGTTTATCTACAATTATGCAAAAGCTTTTTTATGCCCCAATCACCTATACACTCTAAAAGAACGTTGCATATAGTCTGACATTTGTGATATGTGATGTATATGAATCATATGATCAACTTCTTCAACTCCAGCTTTGATAAATGTAATGAGCTATGATGATCATATAACTACAACCTTACAATTTCAACAAAGAATGGATTAGTAATTTCAAAAACAAAACAAATGTAAAAGAAGAATAGGAATAATAGTTACATGTTGGTTGAGCCATCCAAATGTGTCTTGTTATTGAAAATTTATGCTTATTTGTTGAGAGCCATTGTTTTTAAGAGCTTCTTTCCTCTTCACAAACTTCTCTACAATGTCTCTTGTTGCTGTCCTTCTTGAATGATGCTTGTACATATTTATCTTGCGTAGACAGACTAAAACACAATCAATCATATTACTTACTCATATAAACAGAAATAATTTATTAAATAAACAGAATGTAGAGAAAGAGTTTGTTTACCTTTTTGCATAAATGTTTCTAAGCAAAACTTTCTACAAATGGTAATGGAAACTCTGCGAATACCACCAACTCATTTGTAGCTTCTCTAAAAACTGGTTCAGGTACCTTTGCAATCCTCAATTTTCCTTCTTCAATGATATTCTTCTGAGATTCAGCTTCACAGTCATACCATGCCTTGTATTCTTTACAGATAAGAATATGCTTCTTTAAATTTGATGTGCATGACTTTGTTGGACATGCAAACTCCTTTTGGCAATAATTACATAGACACATCTCACAATTCTTCTAGTGGAATGTGACAAGACATTAGACCTTGTATCAAGTGTCTTATTATTTCGCTTACTAGGTTGAGACATAGCACCACTTGTTGTAGGGCTTCTTTACGCATGTCACGGTTATTTGGTGATTGAAAAACTACTTGGTTACCTTCACCTTGTGAACCTTGATCTTTGGAAATGTTCCGTTCTTCTCGATATGATGATGAATCCATCTAAAAATAAGATCCAAATGAATTAATAAACGTATTTAAAGAAGAAGAAGCAATAAAAATATTCAAATACAACTAATTTATTAATATCGATTAATAAAGGTATTGATTAATGCTAATCTTTCGGCACTAATCAATACAAATATCTATACAAGTTTTAAGGAACTAACAAAAACATATGCACATAAATTCTATCCCAAAACAAAGTATCAAACAAAAAATATGCAAAACACGATACAAGTACGAGACACCAAAAGCATAATGTGAAAAACCACACACTAATCACATCTTTAAGAAAGAAATAAGAATACAAAGAATCTAAACTTCACTTTTGTTTTTTAGAATCCTAATTCAAACATTTAGAACCCTAATAGTCTATTTTCTAAACATAACAGTGATCTTAGAAGACGCTGTTCCCTTGAGATGATCGTCGCGAAACATAGCACAACCCGAATATCTTTCTGATTATGTTCTGTTTTCAGGAACAGGGAGCGAGCGTCTCTTGATGGTGGTTAATGAGGAACCATGGGACTTTGATGAGGCTCAAGGCATAAAAGTCAGGGCCGATGCTTGCCAAGATGAGATATCATCGATCGAAAGAAATAAGACTTGGAAGTTAGTTGATCTTTCGAAGGGAGCTAAGGTCATAAGTCTAAAATGGATATTAAGCGAAATCCAGATGGGAGTGTGAACAAATACAAAGCAAGACTTGTCGCAAAGGGGTATGTGAAAAGACACGGCGTGAATTTTGATGAGGTGTTTGCCCCGGTTGCGAGAATTGAGACCATTCGACTCATACTTTCACTACCCGCCTCATACACTTGGGAGGTACACCATCTTGACATGAAAACCACATTCTTACATGGAGATCTGAAGGAAGAGGTATATGTCACACAACCTGAAGGTTTTGAGATCAAAGGAAGTGAAACCAAATTGTACATATTTTTTAAGGTGCTCTATGGTCTACGACAAGCACCTAAAGCCTGGAACATTAAGCTCAACAAGATTCTTAAATAACTAAGGTTCATTCGATGCTCAAAGAAACCTTCATTATATCAAAGGATGGAAGGAGACCATCTTCTTGTGGTCACAGTGTATGTTGATGATTTACTTGTTTCAGGGTCTGATTTGAAGATGATAACTGAGTTTAAAGTTGAGATGCAGAACAAGTTTTTGATGAGTGATCTTGGTAAGTTAACTTACTATCTGGGAATTGAAGTAGTTCAAAACGAGGGAAGCATTACTCTAAGACAAGAAAGGTATGCATTGAAGATTCTTGAGGATGCAGGAATGGAAGAAAGTAACCCAGCACAAGTGCCAATGGACATGAATCTGAAGTTTTCTAAATCTAGTGGTGAAAAGTCGATAGATGAGAAAAGATATAGAAGGACTATTGGCTGTTTGCGATATTTGCCTCATACACGTCTTGATTTGTCTTTTAGTATTGGCGTGTTGAGCAAGTATATGCAAGAGCCAAATGAATCACATGGAGATGCACTAGAGCAAGTAATGAGATACTTACGTGGAACCATATCGTTCGGTCTTTCATATAGGCGTACGGATGGTATGTGCTTAGAAGGCTATAGTGACAGCTCGCATAATGTGGATATTGATGATGGTAAGAGTGTTACTAGGCACATCTTTTATCTTGGTGATAGTCCTATTACTTGGTGCTCGCAGAAACAAGAGATTGTGGCTTTATCATCATGTGAGGTCGAGTTTATGGCAGCCACAGAAGCATCCAAACAAGCCATATGGTTGCAAGAGCTTCTAAGTGAAGTCACCAGGAAAGCTTGCGCGAGAGTACCCATAAGAATCGATAACAAGTCTGCAATAGCCATCACAAAGAATCTTGTGTTTCATGGTCGTAGTAAACACATACACAGGAAGTACCACTTCATTCGAGAGTGTGTTGAGAATGATCAAGTGGAGGTGGAGCATGTGCTAGGAAATCGGCAGAAGGCGGATATCTTGAAAAAAGCATTGGGAAGAATCAAGTACAAGGAGATGAGAGATCTCATAGGATTTCGAGAATTGACAGAGAATGACTTCAAGCTTAAGGGGGGGGGGGGGGGAATGTTGGATTAATCTTGAAGAGGGCTTGGGGAAGAAGATATTNAACCCTATCCAAACCGAGTTATGGTTTGACAAGATTTAAGTGTGAACCGAATTATGGTTTATTATTAGAGATAAGGACCATATTTTAGGATTTATCTAAAACTATATTGTATTCCTTATAGAATTAGGAATTGAGAGTTACATATATATATATGAGATGTCGAATAGGGTTTAGGTATTAGAAGAGAGAGATTTCGATTTTGTTTGAGAGAGTTTAGAGAGATTAAGGTTTTGAGTTATTTTCCTTAAAGAGTTTGAATAAAGAGAGTAATTCATTCATTGTGTTCTTAAACCCTAAGCAAACATCGATACTCTGTTTCTGATAAAAGTAGCCCAAACCTGCCGAGAAAATGGACAGCGAAAGAAGAGATAGGAACATGTTTCCAGCGACATCTGGCAAAAACACATGAACCATTTGCACCATTGTTCCATTGAACCATTCGAATACCAGTAGAAAACCGATCTTTAAATGCTAGCCAAGTGAGAAAAGCATATTTCGGAACAACGTACTTAAACCAAACACAAGAGTAACAATGAACAAGCAGGTGAGTTTGGTGAACTTGTTCCCAAGTGTGCTTTTTCGAAAAATGGTCTTTATAGGGATCTGGCCCCCATCGACAAAGACATCTATATGCACTATCATGGAGAGGTAAAGTGACTTGTTGAGGATAGGGACTAGTAGCTGCAGTGGCGTGATTCTCTGACTGCTGCGAAAAGTCCAACCCAATAGAGATGCTTGCGCAACTGTAGCAGAGCGAGCTATACCCAATGGTCTAATACAACGAAAACTCACAAACTCAAAATTTTTGGCCCATCGGTTGTCATCTATCAAACCAAAATGAAGTGTGAGCTCCATTTCCAATCTCCAATCTTGCAAACTCCAAAGCCAATGATCTTAGTTTTAAGAGTTCTCTCCATATCCAAGATGCACGTGTCTCCGAGGCGGACCAAAATGAACCCTCTCGTATAAAATGTTCTTTAACCCAATTAACCCACAGTGATGTAGTGGATGTTAAAATACGCTAAATCAATCGAAAACGAAAAACCGTATTCACGTCCGATAACGATCTCATGCCCAAACCTCCTTCTTCTTTGAGTAAACATACGTCTCCCCAAGCTAATTCAGCTTTATGCGCATTAAGATCAAGACCCGACCAAAGAAAACCCCCACACAACTTCTCAATATCACGTAGACATCGACGAGGTAATCTCAAAGCCACACTCAAGAAGTGAGTGATACTTATAATAACTGACTTCAATAGCTGCAAACATCTTGCAAACGAAAGAAAATGGACAGGCCATGATTTCCTTTTTGTCTCAATTATTTGGAGTAGCGGAGTATAAACCATTCTTGTCATTCTCTTAGTTATAAGGGGAAGCGCTAAGTACTTCACCGGGAGAGTTTCAAGCTGGATATTAAATCGGTCAACAATGGATACACGAACAGTCACAAAAACAAACGCCAAGAATAATCTAGATTTATCCATATTTATTCTTAAACCCGAAATCTCGCCAAACTGATGAAAGACCTCAACTACAGCCTCCATTGACGCAATACTCCCATCACAAAAACCATTATATCATCGGCAAAGCTTAAGTGGGTGAGGTTCAAAGATCGACAATTAGGATGATAGCCAAACTGACCTGATTGTGTCGAGCGATTAAGGAGACCAGATAAAATATTCATAGTGATGACAAAGAGATAAGGAGATAATGCGCATTCTTTTCTAAGCCCCGCACACTTCCTAAGTAACCCGCCAGTGCTCACCGTTGACTTGTATTAAAAAAATCCATAGAGATACAAGTATGTATCCAACGCACAAATGTATCTGGGTAATCCATTGCTTTCAACGTGTTAACAAGAAAACTCCATTGAACAATGTTAAAAGCTTTAGTAATATCATTATTCAAAACTCCACTGTTTTTATTTTTTAGTATTCATTTAAAATTTGATTAAACTTTACAGTATTTATTAGAGTATCATTAACAATGGGTTTCTACAAATGAGTCTCTCAACATTATAATATCAATATCTTTTTAAAAATATTTATGTAATTACAACTTAATGATAAAAAGATTTTTTTGATAGAAATATGAAATTTTCATTTATAATGAGGGTGGGTTTGTAAAATTTTAAAAAAGAGATATAATCGGATTTTCCTGCCAAAAGAAAAAAAATAAGAAGATTCGAACTAGAGTCAGAACTCGGTTCAATGTATGTTACTAATTCTTTAGTGTTGGTTGCTAAAAAAAAACTACAATGAATGACTTAGAAGTTTTTGACGGAAGAAGTATTTTATTGAACCAGAAGGGAAGTGGCCTCGTGGATAGCGAGATCACTGTTACAAGAAGAGTATTATGTAAGCTAGAAATTGGATCCTCTTCTCTGTTCTCTGCCTTCTCCTTTTATAGGCGTTTCTCCTTGATTGGGTCGTTCTTTCCCGCCAATTTTCACATGATCTTTTACCAATTTTCCCATGTCCTGTTGTACTATGCCTGATTTGCTTTATCTGCGGCCGAGCAGGTCTGTCACCTGAGTACACGTTTGTCGAGAAGTCCAGTTTTTCGGGTATGGGCTTCTGTCGTCTGTATAGAGGCCAGGAGCCCCTCCGACGTGCTTTTCTGTATGCTTCTGCCGTATTCCTCAGTCTCATTCTTTGTAATCCTCATTGCTTGTCGCGTTCTTATCCTGAGGAAATGATATCATTATGTCTCCTTCGTACGGCTCTCCGAGGCTCTCCTTACTATGAGACAAAAACCCTTTCGTATGCCTCGCCTCGGACTTCCTTCCCGAGGCGCATCTTACGGTCGGTCCTCGTAAATGGGCTTTGACAATCTGATGAGCCTTCCTCTCTTTTTGGGTCCTATTTTCTCCTTGCCATATTTTTGGTGAGCCGAGGCTCTATCGGAGGGTGCGAATCCCTCCTCCAACAATTAGTCTCCCCTCGGTTTGATTGCTGAGACGCGAAGCAATTGAAAAGCCAATGAGCGAGCCTCGGGAATTTGTGGTATCTTTATTGCGTCTGACGCGTGATTTACGTTTTGGTCTTGGAAGTTTCATTTTGCCGCCGAAACGTCCTTTCAGTTTTCCTAGGTTGTAATTAGTGCCTTCGTCTTTTTATAAAAAGAGGATCTGGATTGTTTCAGAGTTATCCTTTTGGCGAATTGCAGGTATCTTCTCTCTTCTCTCTCTCTCTCTTCTTTCTCTTGATAGGGTTTTTTGTTCTCTGTTTCTTCTGGTTTTTTGGATCTCTGTTTCGATTCTGTTAGTTGGTCTCGCTGCTTGGTATTTTTCTTTTGGTTTTTTGGAAATGGTGATGTCTACGCGTGGCGATTCCTCTCCTTCCTCCGTTTCCGGTGGTCTCAGGCGCCTGGTGAGGGGGCCCCGCCGTGAGTCTTGCCGCCGGGGTTCTCTTTCCTCTTGCTGCGAGGTTGGAGGTCCTTCTGGCGTTGCGCGTGATCGCGACGTAGTCGTGGATCTGTTTAGAAGGGAAGCAGTAGGGTCGTCTTTAGCGACGTCTCAATCTATCTAGGGTTTGATTGAATTGTGTGGCTTTTCAAGAGAGCTCGCGATTCGCGTTCCTGGTTCCGGTTGTCATCCTTGGGTTGCCCCTGAGGGATTCTTTTCCGCGTTTGAGGCCTATTTTTCCGATTGTTTACTCTGGTTTCCTTTGCCTCGTTTCCTGGTGGATTTTTGCGAACGCTGGCGGGTTGCTGTTGCTCAGTTGACTGCAGCCTCGATCCGTCGTTTAGTTGGTGTTGTGGTTCTTGCTTCTAGGTTGGGCATGGAGGTGTCTTTTGAGTTCATAGAAAGGGTGACGTTGGTCAGTGTGAGCCCTGATCTTCCTGGGTTCCTTTTTTGTCAGTTTTAAACTTGGGATGAGACTGGTCACTGGGTCGAGAGTGGGTTAGGACAGTGGTGGCGTCATTATTTTTTCGTAGCCCTTAGCAAGGACTCCGTTGTGGGGTCGTTTGCTTCCTTTAGGTAGTCGTTCTCCGATATTACTTGTAGAAGTCTTGGTTAGGCGTGGGCCCGTGTTTTTGCGACTTATTCCTTGTTCTAAAGTTGTGTCCTTCTCTCTTTGCAGTTAATCTTCCCTGTCCGAGCTGTTCTCTTAGTTTTGAGGCTGATCTTGCTCGTCTCCTTCGGATTACTGATCGTCAGTGCCATTCAATTTTCGACCCGTTTGTGATTAGCCAGCTTCACTCTTCTTCCTTTTCTCCTTGTAAGTTTCGGTGTCTTTCTTTGTTTGTTTGTCGCCATTGCGTTTGCTAAGTTTGTTGGTTCTTTTAGGTATTATGAAGCTCAATCTTCTTAGCGTGCCCAGCTATGCCGAGAGGGCGATTCTTCTGAGCAGGTTGCGCCTGATGCCTTTTTGGACCCTATTCAGGTCCCCCCTTCGGAGGTTGTTCCCTAGGTCAGACCTGATGAGGGCATCGAGCCTTTTGGACCCGTTACTGAGGTTCCTGTCGAGCCTTCTGTTCCTCCTTCTTCGGGGGCTGGCTCCGAGGCGCGACCTATCGAGGTCGCGGAGGATGCTAGTGCCCCTTCTCAAGAAGTGGCGGGAGTTCCTGACGAGGAGCTTCCATTTGTTGTCGTCGATCCTCCTCAAGGGGTCGATTCTGTTCAGGGCTCGGCGGCCGATTCTTAGCGCACCGAGAAAAGGTCGAGGGATCAGGAGGACCAAGAGGGTTATTCAGATCCTAAGAGGGCGAGAGCTACTCATTCCTTTTCCTTCCACCACACTGACCACACTCCTCTAGTAACGAATCGAGTGAAATCTGCGGAGCTGTTCTTTAATTTAAAGCTCAACTCGCTCATGCCTCATTCAACGTTACCCGAGGATGGGGAGAATTATGAAAGGCTGTCTACTGATGGCGTAGCGGTGATACTTCTTTCCTCTGAAATATATAGTATCTTATATGTTTTTCTGTATTGCAGTATGCTGCGAGCATCAACAACGAGATCTCGTTTCTTCGCTCAAGGTTGGAGAGAGAACTTCGGAGGGCGGATGTGGCCAGTCTTATGGCTGACGGTCTCAAGAAAGAGAGTGTCGCACTGAAGGAAGCCCTCGCCCGAGCCGAGGCCAAGTTGGACGGGCATCAGGTATAATTTGAACACACCGTTCTGTCGTATCAGCGGGCCTCTGATGTGAGTTTGTATCGTCAACAGAGGGCGGAGGCCAAGGCGACGCGTCTTGCTGAAGAGAACAAGACGCTTCAGGAGAAGCTCGAGGGGTTTGGAGCTCGATCAGGGGCCTTGGAGAAGGAGGTTGCGGGCCTGAGGATGCAGCGAGACGAGGCTCGGGCGAAGCTGAGCTCCGAGACGGACCGTCCTCGGAAGTCGAGGACGGAGTGGGCTACCCGCGAGAGGAACTCGGCTGAAGAGAAGCTGAAGTCACTGTTTCAAGCTCATATCGACAAATTCTGTCGTCAAGAGCAAGAGGAAGAAGAGCGGGATTCTCTCGTGCCCTCGTATCTTCAAGCCAAGGGCGCATATGAATATTTGTGCACAAGGCAGAGTTTGGGGGATGGCATTCCTTCAAGCTTTATTGATGATATGGGGAAGGAATTCGAGGAGGAAGATAGGAAAGTGAGAGCCCTTGCTCCGATAACTGCACTTTCTGCTGAAGATTGGGTAGCGCCCTCGTTGGGTGACCGTCGTGCCTCTACCACTACGGTTAATATATCCGAGCCCCTTCATGAAGATGCGTCTGTTTGTCAGACGGGGACTTGTTGTCATCTCGACTAGTGACATCAAAGGGTTTGCTCGGTCAATTGAGCAAAACTCGCACTGACCGTCCCCATCACAAGCATTGCAATGCCCTCCCGTCTCGAGGTTTTTGTCTTGATTTCTCGGCAGGGGTGGGTTTTTTCTTCGTTTTTTGTTTCTCGTTGTAGTTTTATGTTTTTCTTTCCTTGTTCGGCTCTTAGTCTAGATTTAGCAGCGAGGACAGATTTGTTGCCTCGTTAGATTTGCGTATATTTTTGTATAGATTTCTCTACGTGGACGGGTTTGTCGCCTCGTTAGCTTTATGTAGCTATTTTTTTAGATTTCTCGACGAAGGCAGTTTTATGCCTTGTGAATGAAATTTTATTTTTGATATTCTCCTTTTGTTCATTATGTTTCGCTTTAATTAAAAAGCGTTCGAATGTGCGGGGCGATCCGACTTAGTTGTGGATTCAATTGGGCCACTGCACCCGATGCGAGGCGGGCTCGACTTATTTCGAGGTGCAAAATAAATTTTTGTGGGTGATCAGTCCACACGTTCGTTCAAACGTTATTTTCGTGGGTTCAATTTGGCCACGAGGCTCTTCGAGAGTCCAAAGGATTTCACGGGTCGTCCCGTTTTGTGGTTATTCGTTTAATTGGTGCATTCGTTTTGCGAGGTGACTCGCTGATGCGTGTGTCGGTCGTTCAACAAGATAAGTAATATTAATAGATAAGTAGTTGTACCTTGTAAAAGGCTGCCTACGTACCCCGAGGGGATCAAGTCAATCGTAATTCTGATTACAAAAGAAAGGATAATATGTAATTAAGGCTTGGAGGTAGCCTTCTTCGCTTGCTTTTATCAGCGAGTGGTTCGATTGTTTGTTGTGGAACTCGCAGTATTGGGACTGGTCTTGATCGTTCGCTTTTGGGTTCTTGGTTCCGAGTGATTTTGCGGGTTGGCTATTGCTGACTGCGTATGCCATTTCCTTTTTATCCTTGAAGTAGTCCTTGTCAAGATGCTGACGAGGCTCCACATACTCTTCTTTCGACTTCTCCTTAGGTACAGCTCCCTTTGCTCTGAGGTGTTTCTTTTTCATCAGCGCTTTTTCCTCCTCAACCTCGATGAACAGCGTGGCTCGGTGGAGTGCGTCCTCCAGCGTTTGGAGCCTGTTGATCTTCAGGTCGTCCTTAAAGGCAGACTCGTACCACAGCGCGTTGCGGAGGACAGGGAGTGCGGCTTCGTCAGTTGCAGTCACCCTCGAGGCGACTTCTTTAAACCGTTTAATGAAGTCTCGCAAGGTTTATGTGGGTCCTTGGGATAGAGCCCACATATCAGCGGTCGAGTATCCTTGCCGAATGAACATGAAATAATGTTTTAGGAAGGTCGTCGAAAGTTGCCGAAAGTTGTCAATGGATTTCGCTTTAAGTCGGCAGAACCACGTCAAGGCCTCGTCTTCCAGGTTTTCGGCGAAGAGCTGACAGTATCCCGCATCGCACTCTTCGGGAGAGAAGCGCGCTCATGCCATTGCGATTGTGAAGGCAGTTAGGTTCTTGCTCAGATCTGTGGTCCCTCCGTATTTAGGATCTTTATTTTTCCAGGCTCCGGGACGTGGAAGCGAGTGATTCGTTTCGTGAAGGGCACATTTTGGGCTTCTCGTAGTACGGGTAAATTTCTGGAGCAGAGCTTACCGCCTGGTGGACTTTCGAGTTGATATCCTGCAGTTTTTGTTTCATGAGTTTTAACTCATCGTATTTGTCCGCGAACGGGTTTTGTGGGCGCGTGTCGTGCTGAGGCAGACGACTTGGCGATGGGTTAGCTGGTGATTCTTGGGGGCTTTTTTCAAAAAGGTTTCTCTGGAGTCTGTTGATGAATCCTTGGGGTGTTTCTCGTGGTGCAGAAGGTCCGGGTCTCGTCGGAGCTTGGCGGTAGAACATAGGTGAAGCGGTTATGGCATCAAATCTGGCGTCAATTGTTCTAGCCAACTCGTCGATTTTTCTGAGTATTGTGTCCAAGATCTGGGGGACGTTGTTAAGACTGGGCGAGGGTTGCTCGTCTCTGCTTTGTGGTTGGCTCCGCACTTCAATGACGCCTGATTCTAGGGTTCTGTCCATCTGGGGTTGGGCGTCGCGGTTCGAGTCTCTCATGGGATGGTTTTCTGGGGCTTTTCCTTTTGGTTATGTCGGTGTAGCTCCGGTCGTCGAGCTTTGGAGCACTTGAGTCGGGGGGTCTGCTATCTCCACCGTTTCCTGGGGCGTCAGATTTGTTGCCGCGGATGATGTTTTGGTCGCTTTCGTCCCTTTTGCTGCTTAGTCTTCCATTGTTTCAGTCGCTTTTCCTTCAATCGCTCCCCACAGTCGGCGCCAAATGTTGGTTGCTTAAACAAAACTACAATGAACGACTTAGAAGCTTTTGACGGAAGAAGTATTTTATTGAATCAAAAGGGAAGTGGCCTCGTGGATAGCGAGATCACTGTTACAAGAAGAGTATTATGTAAGCTAGAAATCAGATCATCTTCTCTGTTCTCTGCCTTCTCCTTTTATAGGCATTTCCCCTTGATTGGGTCGTTCTTTCCCGCTAATTTTCACATGATCTTTTACCATTTTTCCCCTGTCATGTTGTATTATGCCTGATTTACTTTATCTGCGGCCGAGCAGGTCTGTCACCTGAGTACACGTTTGTCGAGAAGTCCAGTTTGTCGGGTATGGGCTTCTGCCGTCTGTACAAAGGTCAGGAGCCCCTCCGACGTGCTTTTCTGTATGCTTCCGCCGTATTCCTCAGTCTCATTCCTTATAATCCTCATTGCTTGTCGCGTTCTTATCCTCAGGGAATGATGTCATTATGTCTTCTTCGTACGGCTCTTCGAGGCTCTCCTTACTATGAGACGGAAACCCTTTCGTATGCCTCGCCTCAGACTTCCTTCCTGATGCGCATCTTACGGTCAGTCCTCGTAAATGGGCTTTGAAAATCTGATGGGCCTTCCTCTCTTTTTGGGTCCTATTTTCCCCTGGCATTATTTTGGTGAGCCGATGCTCGATCGGAGGGTGCGAATCCCTCCTCCAACATTTAGCCATATTTGAAGTAGAGAGCCGAAGCTCTACGTTTTCCTCTTGGCAATTATGGCATCTCTTATGCATTTGTCAAGTGATATGAAAATAGCTTATGGTGTAGCCGAGTTGTTATCATGAAGCCTATTATTCCTCTCCCTCCACATAACTTATATAACTCCCTGAACAACCAGTCGATTTAGCAGAATCAGTGAGGTCGCGTCATGGCCTGCAATCAAAAGGACTAATGCACCCCAAGTGTGAAAACTTATATTTCTCTTGACGAGTCTGATGAATTTAAGGTCCCAAATCCTCTCACTATTTCACACTTTAGTAGGACATAGTCCTTGTCCTTTCCCTGGGCACCACACAAGCAGGACTCGTTCTGTATTTGCAGACCCCATCTTTGCAGTCTATTTCTCAGTGGCAATAGATCAAGGTGGGAGACCCACATCAGGAAGGAATGTCTTGGGATAATCTTTGAACTATATGATTTTTCCCACACTTGCATCGACCCTCTTTTCGGTGCCATCTTCAAAGTTTTCTTAGAGGAGAAATTGTGGAATTCTTGTTATTTGACTAGCTAGAAAGATGAATCATGAGTCCTTGCATTTAGTGGGAAATCCACAACTGTTAGAAATGTGTCTAATGTTTCCGCTTGTGGTGACCTCGCTTCTCGGATTCTCCATCCTAAGGGTATAATGGTTGCTGCCACCAACCAGTTGGAAAGGATTCCCATTTCTCGTGGACCATTTGTAACAAACAAAAGTTTTAAATGGTCCAATGGAGTTTAAATATCATACTAGAACTTGATTGTCCTCCCATCTCCTAACCTCCATATGAAAAATTTCATAGCCAAATGTCCTAGTTTTAGGAGATGTTCCCATGTCCATAAGCTAGCCTTGCTTTCAACGATATAATAATAAGTTTCATCTCGCAATCAGTTTCTCCTCGTCCAGATGGCTAATAATGATGTGGAACTACAAACATCATCCAAAAAAATTCTCATACATAATGTTCTATTCCATGAAATGAAGTTTCTTAGTCCAGACCCTCATTTTTTTCTTTGGAAGGCAAATATTTCTCCAAGAGACTTTCATATACTCTTCCATCTATCTTCCCACTCCATAGGAATCATGTACAAAGGCTTTCAATATTTTTTTAGGCATCCTTTTGGAAGAATAAAATATGATATCAAGAAACTCAAGGTGCCATAGATAACCTAGGATATTAACTCTCTTCTACCAGCAAAAGACAAAGCTCCAGAAGTCCATGAAGATAACCTATCAGCTATCTTCTGGATTAAAAGCATGTAGTCTTGTAGTGTTAGCTTCTTGTGCCTTGGGGGCAGTCCCAAGTAACTGAGTTTAACAAAACCCAAACTAAAATTAAGTCCTGTAAGATTCTCAGGCATCTCCCTGGTTTGGGCCAGCTGTAAAGAGTTGAGTCTTTGCTCTGTTCATGCGTAATCTCGACCAATTCACAAATTTTTCTAAGAACGTAGAGATATTTTCCAATGATTTTTCTCTCAATCAAAGAAGATCATTAGGTCGTCCGGAAATGCTAAATGGGATACCTGAGGGTCCATGGCCTTCAGATGGTAGTCAATGTCACCAGAGGCGTACTTTTAGAACAACATCCGAGAGAATACCTCTAGCAACAGAACACAGAGGTATGGTGATAAGTGAAGACTCGTAAACAGAGAATCACAATGTAAAATAGATGAACAAAAGAAAAAATAGATATCTTGTACTCACTAGAAGGTAAATACAAGTCCAGAGTTTGTTGTTTAGAGGAATACTCTCAATCCCCTCTGATCGAAAAACAACAATCTCGATGAAAAACAATACTCTCTCTCACCAATGTTTAAATAGAAGAGCCAACAACATCTTCTTGGATCACTCACTGGCGGTTAGTCACAGCTTCTCCCACCCCTCACGTGCCTCAGAGATCACCCAATATACTCTGTAACGGTAACTTGTCTCCCCTTTAACAGTGTTAACCTCTTTCTTTATCCAGCTGTCTCTGTTATCTTCACTTTCTTCTTTGGAAATCAGCTCCAACTTCTGTGCATTAAGCCCATTTTTCTCACTCTTCTTGGGCCTACGTTTGTATGCAAACATAATCGGAGGATGAGTGTCTTCATATCTATCATTACCCCCTTCCTTTAAAGCAATCTTGCCTACAAGATTGAACTGTGGGAACTGCCTCTGAATAGTAATTCGCAACTCCCATGAATTCTCGTATTCCAGAAGTCCTTTCCACTTAACCTCGTACTCTTTCTGCCCCAGTTTCGCTTGTAACCTCTCCTTCTTACTACTTCAGGTTCCATTGCAAGAGTAAAGTCTTGCTCCAACTGTTCCGGAATTGGTGTCCTTGTCACTTGCTCTCCCACACTTCTCTTCAACTGTGAGACATGAAACACGTTATGTATCTTGGATGAAGCTGTAAGCTTGAGTTTATACACCACGGTCCCTACTTTAGCTTCAATCTCGTAAGGTCCATAATAGCGGGCTGTCAGTTTCTCGTTGATCCTTTTAGCTAGCGATCGTTGTCTATATGGCGTTATTTTTAAGTATACCCAATCCCCAACCTCAAAATGCACATCTCTACGGTGCCCATCAGCTGCTTTCTTCATGCTTTGTTGTGACTTAAGTAAGTGATTTTTCAGCTGAGAAATAACTTGGTCTCTCTCCACTAACTACTCCTCCAAGTCTCCATTTCCTGTCGATCCTTGCTCATATCTGATTAACACAGGAGGTTCTCTGTCGTAAACTGCTTTAAACGAAGTCATCTGTATTGCCGAGTGGTATGAAGAATTGTACCATAATTCTGCCCATGCTAAGAACTTAGCCCAAGTCTTTGGTTTGTCTCCTGCAAAGCAACGTATATATGTTTCAAATGTCCGATTTAATACCTCCGTTTGTCCATCAGTTTGAGGATGATACGCTGTACTGAATCGTAGCGTAGTTCCTGTTAAATGGAATAGTTCCTTCCAGAAATGACTCATAAAAATCACATCTCGGTCCGAGACAATTGACTTAAAAAACCCATGATGTTAAATGACTTCCTTAGTGAATGCATGTGCCACTTCCACTGTTGTGTACGGATGTTTCAAACCAATGAAATGGGAATATTTCGTCAATCGATCGACTACCACCAATATCGAATTGTAACCTCCTGAACTTGGCATCCCTTCTACAAAATCCATGCTAATCTCATCCCAAACCTTCTCCGGAACCGACAGGGGCTGAAGTAGTCTGCCTGGAGCTAGTGTAGAATATTTTTGCCGCTGACACGTTAAGCATTGAGCTTCATATCGTCTGATATTCGTGCACATGACCTTCCAATAAAATAGCTCTGCCACTTTCGTTGAGTTTTGAGAACCCCAACATGACCCCTTTGTTTCCCATAATGGAATTCATGTAGAATCTTTGCTACAACTTTTGAAGGTCTGGGAACTACCAACCTTCCCTCAAATGACAGCCTTCCTTGTACCATTTTGTACCTGTGACTTTGAATCTTGTTTTAGCTGCTGTATAATATTTTTCAACTCGGAATCCTCATCTACCTCCTGACAAAGTTCCTCCAATTGTATCGCTGTAGGGACTGTTAGTGCCAGCAATGTTGCAGAGACTCCAAATCTGGACAAAGCATCGACAGCCTTGTTGTCAAGACCCGATTTGTATTGGATGTCGAAGTCAAACCCCAGTAGCTTTACAAACCATTTCTGATATTCCAAATTCACTTCCCGTTGTTCTAACAAGTGCCTTAAACTCTTTTGATCCGTTCGTACCAGGAATCTTCTCCCCATTAAATAATGTTTCCACTTGAGGATGACATACACGATGCTCATTAGCTCCTTTTCATATATAGATTTGTGTTACTCTCTTGCTGATAATGCTTGGCTAAAATAGGCCAGCGGTCGGTGTTCTTGCATGAGTATCGAGCCCAATCCATACCCCGATGCATCCGCTTCTACCACAAATAACACAGAAAAATTTGGCATAGCTAGTACCGGTACCGTAAACATCGTTTTTTTCAGCTGCCTGAAGGAGACTTCAGCATCTTCATTCCACACAAATATGTCTTTCTTGAGCAGATTAGTCAAAGGTCTAGCAATAGAACCATACCCTATTACAAACCTCCTGTAGTATCCCGTAAGGCCAAGAAATCATCTCAATTCTTTTACTGTTCCAGGTGTTTTCCATTGAACCATAACCTCAATTTTTCACGGATCTGCTGCAACTCCTGCCTCTGATATTATATGTCCCAAATATTCCACTTGCGGCTTCCCAAAGTCACACTTTTTTTTGTTCACAAACAGTTGGTGCTCACGAAGGATCCCTAACACTTCATCTAACTATCGTAGATGCTCCAACATATTCCAGCTATAAACAAGGATATCATCGAAAAACACCAACACCGATTTCGGTAGAAGAGGTCTGAAAATTTCATTCATCAAAGATTGGAATGTTGCGGGTGCGTTTGTCAAACCAAACGGCATTACGAGGAATTCGTAGTTTCCATCATGTGTTCGAAACGCTGTTTTAGGAATATCTTCTTCTGTGACCCTGATCTGATGGTATTCTACCTTAAGATCCAGTTTTGTGAATATCTGAGCTCCATGTAATTCATCCAGTAATTGATCGATCATCGGAATTGGATAACAGTCGGGTGTTGTGACCTTGTTCAATGCCCTGTAATCCAAGAAATATCTCCAGCTACCGTCTTTCTTTTTCACCAGCAAAACCGGACTAGAAAAGGGGTTGTTACTAATCCGAATAATCCCTACTCGTAGCATTTCCTTGACAAGCTTCTCAATCTCTGCCTTCTATATCTGAGGATAGCAAAATGGACTAACTCATCGACTATTTCCAACTCTACAAGCTGCAAAGTAAGTGACTTACACACCCCAGCACCTCGTATGATTGTGCCATCAGCTAAGCGGACACCATACTGTAACGATTTATCTGGTGGTATATCCAACTCCGTGATTAAAGTATCACGACACTCCTTTGATTGATTTTACCTCGAAGCTTAATCTTCTTCGGCGAGTTGATCCCAACCATCGAATTGAGAGATGGTGTTGCAATAAGTGGGGCTTCTGCTTCTATGACCTTAACCTCACCACATTGCTCTGATAATAAGGCTTTCATACCGTCTTCAAATGCTAAGAGAACTTGTAGCTCCTTTGCCCGACAGACATGGGCGGGTGACCAACGAGCATCGCATTTCAAGCAGAGACCCTAGGATAGCTTCTTCTTTCTTTCTGCCTCCGTCAATTGCTGCACCTTCTAATTCTCCATTTTTGAGTTCTGTTGCATCCAGTTCTCTGTCCATGATTGTACGACGTCTTTGTTTGAATTGCTGGTTTGGGTCATGTGGGCTTTGTCCAACCCCCTTGTTCTTTATGTTCTATCCTTGGCCTAGAAGCTGGCCGAGATCCACTATTGACCCCAAAGTTAACCCTCCATTAGTGGACTAGTCCTCTACTGTTTGAGCTACCGTCATCATCTCATCAAGATTATGAGCTCGGAAAGCTCTGACTCCGTAACGAATCGTCGATGTCAACCCCTTCATAAAAGTGATTTCGAGTACATCTTCTGAAATATGCGGTGACTGAGTGGCCAATTGCCGGAACTCCCGATAATACTCTCAGAGTGAACCCTCCTGTGTGAGCATAAATAACCTCTCCTACGGTGTAGCTCCGCCGTCTGGTAAAAAATGGGCCAGAGCGCGCCGTTTGAGCATCTCCCAACTGCGGAACGGATTCCGATCTCGCTCCCAGTGGTACCATTTCAACGCTTCCCCATCTAAACTCATCGTTGCTACCTTCAATCTCTCTCCATCGGTACAATCCTTCAGCTTAAAATATCCTTCTAGCGCCAAACTGTGGGAACCGAAATTCTCACTGTCAATGTTATGTGGTTCACGGACTCTCTGTAGCCAAAGATCGACAGATCAAACAGTGAGTTAAAGAGTTAGTAAATAAGAAATACGAAACTAAAAGATAAACAGAATACGAAACGAAACAAGTTGATAACAAAAGTGGATTAATACGAAACATATTGCGAAGCGATATGAATTTAATGGTGATAAAGTAACAAAATTCGTAAAACAGGTTAACGTGAATGAATACGAGAACGAATCTAAAGTAAAACGAAAAAAGTAAGCGAAAAACGATTCGACATATACATATAACAAAGAAAGTTAAGGGGTCTTATTCGAATTCGTCATCGGAGCATACACAACCGGTGTTAAGCCGTGGCCACAAGAACTGTTGGCGACGATTACCTAGAACTACAACGTAGACTCGTAACCTAGTTCAGACGCAGCTCGCTAACGAAAACGAAGTAAGAACCCTAGTTTTTCTAAGTGTTTTTGCGGTGACGAAAAGTTCTGTCTATGAATTGTCCCTTTATCTCTCCCTTCGCGTCCTTTATATAAATCTTCGTGGGCTGGCTTGATTTCCTTTTCCGTTCCAATTCGTGCATATCTTTTCGTAGAAATATTCCTTTTCCTCAATTCGCATATATCCTTTTTCGAGATCTTTCCTTATCCTGCCGACTTTGAC